>DF239878.1:169119-274547 GCA_000507305.1 Breviolum minutum Mf 1.05b.01
TGCTGTTGTTGGTGTTATTGGTGTTGTGGTTGTGGTTGTGGTTGTGGTTGTTGTTGTTGTTGTTGTTGTTGTTGTTGTTGTTGTTGTTGTTGTTGTTGCTTTTGTTGTTGCTGCTGCTGCTGCTGCTTCTTTTGTTTGTTGTTTGTCGCTGTTTTTCTTCTTCTGCCCCCTTTCTAGTTGTGATTGTCTTAATTTTGTTATCCTTTTGGCATTTTCTTTGTGTTCTTTGTTTGTACTATGAGTTCTTGTTGTTCTCGTCTAAACGGAAAGCGGCTCAGCAACTGCCAAAACGGCAAAAGCAAGCGGACACAAGAGCAAGAAAAAAAACATAGGAAGCAGATGGAAAAAGAAACGGCATCAGAAAGCAGTGGCAAAACAGATAACTGACAAGAAGCACAACGAAGTAAGCAAGAGCAAAACATGGCACCAGCAAAGGCTGCATCTTGTGTAAGCGGAGATGATTTTTTTTTTTTGCAAGGGAGATGGCTGGCAATAGAGTGCGACAACGATTGAACCCGGCTTTTGTCATTGTTCTCCTTCGCCAATGGCAGTCAGAAGATCTCAGTGTTCCTTTTGAAAGCAGTGCGGGTTGGGTTGTCGAGACCTTTGAAGCTTTCAGTTTTGTCAGTTTTGGAGGAGTGGAGGGCACCTACATACACAAGAAGGAAAAGGCCAACGGTGCTCATTTCACTATAGAGATACCGGCAGGTGCATGGGTTCTTCGGGAGGGGGGGGGGTGATTTGAAAGAGGACAAGCTTTGCTTGTGGACCAAGACATCAGTATCAAGGAATTTCAACCATGCTTCATCAGTTGTATTTTGGCATGTGGCTGATTCGGCGCCCTTGAAGGGTTGTCGAATCAACTACGGTTCCCTTTTTTGGCATGTACACATCCCCAAACCCGTAATAACGTTCATGTTCTCAGTGCTACCAAATTGACGCCTCCTGGCACTATTTGAAGTATGGGCGTTCTGGGGCGTTCCTTCAAAAGAATGTACCATCTGAAACAAGACAGGTGTGAATAGGTGATGGGTGCACAGTTCTGTGGCACAACTCGAAGCTGCAAAGTTGGAACGAATTCCCAAAAGCTGTGAGGGTGCAATGAGAAAAACTTCAAACTCCAGACGAAAACACCAGAAATTCTAAGGTTTATTTTTGGGACCCCAAAGTTGAAAATAAAGGTTTCGCCACAAAGAAACGCGGTCTGAAAATCCGTGGCTCTGCCAGAAAATAGCTGAAAATAAATCGGCTGGCTGGCCCCTTTCCAATTCCACATTGGAAATGGACAAAAACTGGGGAGCTCTTCAGCTGTGGGTTTGCTCCTCATTCTGATGTGCATGCGTTTCACAAAGATCACAGAGGAAGTGTGCCTCCTGGCTGTCCTTCGATACATGCGCAGACGCCACAGCTTCAGGAGCAGACGCATCTACAGGGCAATTTCTTCAGCAGATGATGCCGCTGTGCGACCATCATGCTTTTGTGGAGACATTTGTAGATCAACAGAGCAAACATGAATATGGTGCTGCACTCAGTTGAGGTGTTGGCATTTGCCAGCGGTTTTTTGTACCAAACGCTCAAGAAAGGAGTTGCCTTCTTTCGCTTCTTTTTAGGTGAACAACCAGGATAGTGAAGACTCTGCTCAGAAGACCAGAGAAATTCAATCACGACACTCCATAATTGAAACTAAAGCAACTTCAGCAGGCAGTATTGCATTTTCAGTTCTTTTGAACTTGAACTTAGGGAAACTTCAATCAGTCCAATTTCTATGCTGCTTTTTGTGCTCTGGTTTGTGGTGGGTCCAAAATGCAACAAATGTCTATATGCTGAGAAGCTAGATACATCACAGTTTTGTGTCTTCATTTCTGAAGTCTCTTTGTATTGCACGTTTGGTGGCTGGCTTGCTTGCTGAATTGCCCACTATTTTCCGTGATTACCTGCCTTAAGCTAAGTGTGGAATTTGCGAATATTGCAGAGGTGTGGGCCTGGCAAGCCTGATCACTTCCCGTTCCAGAACTCTTGGCGTCTTAGCCCGTCTTATAGTTAGACAAGGCCTATCCCATCTTTCTGGGAATAGCCCCACCCCATTAAACCAACCATAACCAAGCAAATCGAACATACAACAAAGAAAATCAAATCAAATAATAGCAAAAACAAAACCAACACAATCAACCAAAGATAAACTAAGAAAATCAAATCAAGCAACAACACAGACCAATAGCAAGAAAACAAACCAATCAAAAGCAAAGACAAAACCAGAACAACCAAAAAGCAGACCAAAAACCTAGCCACCAAGCAACAGCAAATCCCAAACCCCAAACCCACACAGCAAACCAAAACAATGCAATCTAAAACAACTAACCAAAGAATACAACATGACATGTCTATACACTAGACTATGATATATCTAAAATGAAAGTACCTAGACAGAAGTACTGAAATGTGCACAAGGTAAGTGCTGAAATATACACAAGGTAAGTGCTAAAATATGCACAAGGTACGTGCTGAAATACGCACAACCCCTTTGCCACTTTACCGTTCTGCATTAGGAGTCTAACTAGTTGCGGCAGGTGCAGTATTCAGTGTCTTTAGTGGCAGGCATGCTCCCACCCACACCCTCGCCTGCAAACAAAACTCTCGCAACTTTTTTTTGTGCATTTTTTTGAGTTGCACACATTTTTACAAAACAAACGTTTATGAACTTAATTTTGCAGCTTATTTTTCTGCGATTTTTACCTTTGAAATTTTGTTCACTGTGCTTTTGATTTGGAAAAATCAACAACTTTCCCATGTTAACAACCCTATGAAAGATTAATACATATTTTTTTGTAAAATGATATGGCTAATCAGGTTTGTTTTTCACATTGTAGTAATGCTCTTGGCTCTTGGTATTGGAATTGAATTTGTTACACACCATTTCTTGAATTTAGCCCTGTATATTTTGCCATCTTTGGTAAAGACGTTTTCCATGACATAACTCATTGTCTCCAAAAGTCTTTTCTATCAGCTTCCTTTTCCTTCTTGATTTTCCTCCGGTGTCCATTTTTTTGCCCTGTTTGCATTCCCTTTCGAGAACTTGGCGTCTTAGCCACAGCCACCGTTTCCTGCCGATCCGTGGACAATGGAAGTGCACAGCGCACAACATGGGCCATAGGTAGGACTGGTAGGAGCATGGCTACGCGTTACATGTCATTGAATCACATTAAATCAAGTTAAGTCGCACTAATGCAGAGTCAAACTGAGTTCAGTTTGACTGAGTTCAATCACATAGTCGACTCGGTCAACTCATAAGGTCGCTGTGTTGACAGTGCTGTTGGACAGGTGCAGTCAACCACGCGTTGTGTTCAGCCTTGGGTGAGCTCTTGCGGGAATTTGCAGTGAAGGCCAAACGGAATGGAATTATCCATGAAAGAATGTGGACGTATGAATGAAAACAAAGGAAGTTGTCCGTGACGTTGCATTTTAGATGCTTTTTTAATGTTTCTCATGTTTCATGTTGCGATTTGGCTGATTTGCTTTGTGTCCTCCGTTGAGGTGAGCCAGTTGGAGCAGTCTTTGCAGAAAGGTGAGCTTACGTTGGCAGAACTTTGGTATCGATCGCAGCCCTCAATGGACACCTTTGCGCTCTTGCAACATGGCTCCGTATCGTCGGTGTGTCTGAAAGCTGGACCGCCAGGCCAAGTGGCCAAGTTTGTACCCGAATTTGCAAGATTTTCCAAGGAAGACAAGGAATCAGAGGATGAAGGAAGACGATGTGGGAGACTTTAACGCTACGTGACCGAGGTATCGCATCACATCGCATGTGCAAGGTTTGAAGGGTGGTGCCGTTTTGAATGGCACCATGGCAGTGGAATTATTCGAAGAGGTCGTGTGCTTGTGCCACGATTCATCTTGAGTTGTCTTGAGCTATCCTTTTTTACTTGCAGGTTTCAAGATGACGGACAAGAGAAACAGCTTTGACAAGGTTTGAATAGATTTGCAAGGAAAAACTAGATGCGAATAGGACAACTGACTCAACGCACATCATAGCAATGTGTAGAACAGTGAGTTGAGTGCATGAAGTGAAGGGTCTGAATTTGGGCATGCACGGAGAACATTTCTGAAATTTGAGGTATTGAGGAAGTCATGATGAAAACCGGTCTCGCTTCTGCACAATCTTTATGTGAATTCCTTCTCCAAAAGGCAGGTCATGGCGATGGCAGCGGTGAGATAGCTCTGAGCAAGAGAACATGTGAGCCACATATCCACTACTGATCAGTACCGTACCTATCGATAAAGGTATAAAGTTGATAAATAGATCTTGATTAATGGATGATAGAGAATGGTCAATGTTGCATCACAATTCCAATCTTTGCAACATTCTGGAACCACAATTCCAAGACTTGTTAACGTTTTGGGACCTTTTCGGTATTTTCACTGACTTGTGAGGCATCGCGACCCTATTTTGATATGATGTCTCTTTGGGTCTATGAAGGACGACTTCAAGATCCGTACAATGAATTCTTCGTGCCACTCGGACATCGGGACGATATCCATGGTGCACTCCCACTCCCACCTTCCCCCAAAAAAGGGCAAGATTCATCAAGATCATGAAATGTAATTCCATGTTTTTTCTATCTTTATGGTCTGTGCTTGGACTCCTTGGAATCCACCTTGAAGCTTTGGCACTGAATTTTCGCACTGATTTGCCATCAAGTCATTGGAATCATCTCCATATCCACAACTTTTGGGTTTTATGTCGATATTCTTGATAAACTTGGTGCCTGTGTTTGGACAGCTTTCTCAATCCCCTCACGGGGTTTTGGTAGGTCAGAGAATTTTCGACGCGATGAGCAGACAAAGCGCACTGGACCAGCAGCTGACTTTTGGCAGAAGCATTTCACTTTGGATGAAAGGCCCGGAGGATTTCTCAGGGTCTGATTTTTTTCCTTTGCCAGAAACAACAGGAAACAACATAATATATTTCATTGTATGTATTCCTATATGCTCAAAATTTAGACATGTAATATTTGCATCTCTCACTTTATCAAATGCACAGAGTGCATCTTGGACAGACCATCGGGCTTTAAGGTATGCTGTGTTCTTGAGACAATTTGGCCATCCTCTTCGTTCCGTTCAGGGCAGTTCCACAATTCCTTGCTTCCAGCCGAGAACGTATCCTCCATGCTGGCACCTGGGCAGAGTTCTGTGAATTTCCTTGAATTGAAATGAAATAGAATGATCGAAGATGTCTGAAGATAACAATGTGGAAACAACGAAGCGAGGAGAATGAAACATGGTTTTGCGACCTCACTGATTATAGGCATCGGGGTCTCGCGACTCACCAGGTTTGTTCTTGACCCAATCTAGCCGCCAATTTCTGTGCTAATACTTGGGAGTTTGATCTCGAGACCATCGAGACCCGACATCTTTTGACATCTTTTGACAGGTTGATTCTGAAACAATTGAATGCGGATGAATGCGGTTCAGTTGCCAGGATCCAAACCTTGCATCCACGAAATCACACGGGATAGAGACTGATAAAACAGGACCAGTCTTTGTGTGATTTGTTTGACAGCAGTAAGTCTTGAGTCTTGTTGTTGCTGACCGCTCTCAGGAAAATACCTTCATGTGTTCTTTTCAGCCTCTCCTGCTGCAACACTGCCGGAACCATTGGGAGGGCGAGTGCCCTTCCAATATTCGCGAAAAAGGCGAGACTATGCTGAGGTGCAGCCAGAAAAGTGATGCATGCCGAGTCAAGCTCCAAGGATTCCTAGTGGCCCTAGTGCAGAACCCTCAAAATTGGTGCTACTTTTACTGACACATTCTTGGGCTGCACTCTTTCCATCGTCCGCCACAATGATGACGACAAGTGACTACGACAGACAGATGGCGCTGACATCAACCACAACAACATCATCAACAGCAATACCACCGCCATCAGGAATCGCAGCAGCAGGCAACAAACATGAGCACAATATCAAGAAGTCAAGGACCACAAGAAGGTAAAAAGTAGTAGTAGTAGAAGAAGAAGTAGTAGTAGTAGTAGAAGAAGTAGTAGTAGTAGAAGAAGTAGTAGTAGTAGTAGTAGAAGAAGAAGTAGTAGTAGTAGTAGTAGTAGTTGTTGTTGTTGTTGTTGTTGTTGTTGTTGTTGTTGTTGTTGTTGTTGTTGTTATTGTTGTTGTTGTTGTTGTTGTTGTGGAGCTGAAATTGTTTTTTTTTCATCATTGTTTCAATACTAAATTTGTACCTGCTTCGTATACCTTCTAACATCTTGCGGCAATGATGGCACATGCGCGCAAAAGTCGTTAGGTTTGCTTCTGGTATGCCCAAACGTAGATTTGGAGTGCTGGAACTGTTTGTCGATCGAGACTTTGACCCCGTGAAGGCAAGTCGTACTGCAACATAAAGTGGAATTGTAGGGGTACGTAATGTATTATGACAATGCCTTTGATTATGTATAATTTATTTTCATTGCAACAATATTGGTGACAAAAGGATGTTGTACTCGTTGTACTCATTTTTAACTCGATTTTTCTTTCCGGCCCTTGACAATGTTTCATGACTGAAACTACATCGAAGAGGTTGTGAATTAAAATTGGTTCAAATTGGTTCCATGATTTCATCAGAGATTTCAATGATTTCAAATTGGTGTTTTTGTCAAAGAGAAGGCCATCGATTCTGCGTATCGTCGCTCTGCAACTGCCCTTCTGAACTTGTTCATGCGACCGCAACCTGAAGCTTGGATAGCTTGGATAGCTTGGCTTGGGCATTTTGAGACCCGTTTTGTTAACACGGCTTTACTATAATTTTTAGTAAACATTGGAACTTGGAACAGCTCTCTACTGCTTTATTTGCTTTGTGGCTATGTACTGTTACTTTTGACATGGTTTTGTATTTCTTTAGTGTCATGTGTTGTCACTCAATGGGTTGAAAAAAAACTTTTCCCTCTTTATTCCAGATACTTATCTCTCCATCATCTCATGGACCTTCTTCCTTTGCCAAATATCTAGCATTACTCCATGTGCCCATCTCTCTACCGAGGAGACATGACAGCATTAGATCCAACTGTAGACTATTTTTACAAAATCGTGAAATGAAGAAAATCTGTGCTATAGTGAGATCATTCGTGAGATCAATGAAGGACGGTTTGGATTTGCCTGGGCGCTTGAAATCATTGCGGAGCTTCTTCTTTCTCAGCAAGGCTGCCCGTGAACAAGACGAATAAAATCTCAAGTACAGTACGATGTTTCTTAGTTTTGTGAGTGCACAATTTAGGAAATTCTGCTGGCACGGAGGGTTGGTATGGAAGGGCTTTCGCAAAGATGTTGCTTTTAGCTTTTTGGCAGACTTGATTGCTTTTGGACCACCATTCTGCAATCAACAAAGGCTTTGCGTCGACATCACGTTTAAAGACGTGTGAGTTTCCATTTAACAAAAACCAACGAGACTGTCTCACTGCCAAGGCAGATTGGTTTGGCCACTTTCTAGATACTGCTGAATTGGAGCGTCCTGCAGAAGAAGTTCCTTTGGCAAGGTGCGGGAACTGGACATTTCTTGTTTCGTTTATGATGGTATTGAATCCTGCATGTTTTGGGAGCGGTTTGAAGAAACGACATTGCTACAAACATCGCTGACAAAGGCTGGATGGACTTCTGGATCTTGCAGTGCGAGCATCATCCATGGCAGCTGACCCCTTCCGGGAAGACATTTCCTGTGGCCTTCATTCCTTTCGGGTCGAGGAGAACCTAGACTCTTAGACTGAGTGTGTGTCTTTTTTTTCCAAAAAGCTCAGCTTTTGAAGTGCAAGTACACACCTTGTGGCTCATTTTGTCGTTGCCCTCAGCACTTCCTTTGTTCAATGCTAGATTTTTTTCATGCAGTCTATGCACTGAATCCTCAATTTGCTTGTTTGTGCTGAGTGTCAGGGTCCTTCATGTTGAATCCCGGGATTCTTGCCTTTGCTCTTCTTGCAGGACGCCTGTCATCGCATGGTCAAAGGTTCACACGAGGAGGACAAGGAGCTTGTCTCGCAGATGTACTGTCAATGTCTCGCATCGTTTGCTCGAATTGCCTCACGGGTTTCCCAGATTTCACTTTGCCCGCTTCTTCATCCATTCTAAATAATCGCCGTTCTGCTGACAGAAAAATTCATGGAGATGTGTGACTGATTGCACATGGGACGCGCAAGGGTGTTGTCTTTTGGATGTGCAGGCAAGTGTGTCTGTGTATGTGCCCTGCGCCGCGGCGTCGTCGTCGTCGTCGTCATCGTCGTCGTCCTCCTCGTCCTCCTCGTCGTCGGTCGTCCTCCTCGTCCTCCTCGCCGTCGTCGTCGTCGTCGTCGTCGTCGTCGTCGTCGTCGTCGTCGTCGTCGATGATGATGATGATGATGATGATGATGATGATGATGATGATGATTGTGGTATTGGAGGTCATGGCAAAATGTGCATGGCGAATTACAAGACCTTTTGTGAATTTTGACTTGCCAATTTATTGGGCTGCCTCCAGGAGGATGCAGCTTCGGTCGCTTCTGGAGTTTCAAACCTATCTGGACTTGGCTCCTTGGCTGGAGAGGTTGCAAAAAATGTTGCCTAACAGCGAACTTCCAGAAGTTGCTTCGAATATTGGAAAACAACCGATAACCTGACAGAAGGTCCGTGTTTTCTTTGTTCCCTGACAAACTGAACTAGGTTATTTAGCACTTAGCAATACTTAGCACTATGAAATTGTCCATATCTATCAACACATATCAATGTATATATGGTTGTCGACCTTGTTTTGCGGGATTGATCTGAAACTGGCACTTCCGGTTCGTTTTCTTCATGTGTTCGAAACTTAATGTCAATTGTTGTTGTGTGACGTTAAGTCAGGTGTGGCAGGTGAAGGCTCTGGTGTTCGAAGCTTGACTCTAAAGTACCGCACAGCGTGGCCATTGTCCATCCTCTTCTCCAAGACTATTCTCTTGAAGTACCAGGCCAGATGGCACTTGTAGCACTTGCAGCACTCAAAATCCTGCATCAAATCCAGACTCCCCAGCTGTGAACGGTTGGAACCTCTAAACCATCAATGCAGTCACATTTCAATTAGGATATACTGAGGCTGCCACCTATCAATTCAAAATGTACATAAATGTACGAACTGATACAAAATGGATTGGACGATTCATGCACACATGCACATCTCCTATTTCATTGCATTTCTGAAGCTTCCCAAGTTAGTGAATGACTCTCAGGAGTTGGAAGGAGTTGCGATCACTTCCGTCGTGTTTTGCAGTTCTCAACTTGACATTTGCAAAGTGAGCATCCCATGAACCACAATGAATCACAATGAATCACAATGAATCACAATGAATCACAATGAATCACATGAAGCTTTCATAACCTTTCAATCCGAAAGGGGTGCAGCGTGGCAAGTCATATCTACTGGATTCAATGGTTGTGATATGGTTGTTAATTTGATTGAAAAGCACTTAATGACCTCAATTTTTCACAAACAGTAGACTCAGTAGACAATAGTAAACTTGATTTGTTTGACAAACATCATGAAAGATTTCTTACTGTGGAGGTGATTTTCCGTCACTTGCTCTATTGCCGCTACGTTGAGCGTAAACTCGTGGAAGTCTGGGTTGATCATCAATACACCAAAGAGTTGGGCCTGGATTCGAGTTTTAGTCCGTGCTGCACTGAGTTTGCTTTTGCATGGCATTGATCAAATGCCGAAGTTTGCCTTCCAAAATGACAGATTTCTGTCTCTGGGAAAGGCAGCATGATGCAACATGTATTTTTTTAAACTTGCAGCTTGTTGCAGTTATAGAACTTCCTGAGACCATACACCTTAGGTACTACTCACTGCGACAAAGGATGCTCCACTTCTGTCGGGATTATATCTACTATGCTACTGTGGAGGTGCACATCCAGCTCTGTGTGGTGCACCTGACAAGCCTAGAAATCCATAGAAATCCATAGAAGTCCAGCTCTGTGTGACGTCAATGCAAACTGCAAACGCCGAAGTTGGTCAGGTCCTGGAACCGCAGTCGCACGAATTCCTGGCATCGCTCAGTGGGGCCGAGACCATCGATGATGTTTTGTACCGTAGAGTTCCCAGCAGAAAACGAAGCGACAGAGCATTTGAATTCCTGAAGCAAAATTAAGATCCAAAGGACCTGCAAGTATGTAAGTTAAAAACCGCAAGCAAGTTAAGTTGATGTTTGAAAATTTAGTAGCTGACTCATGCTGACGCATCAGCGGCAGTTCCGCAGAATCATTTGCCCCTTTTGTTGTTGCTGTCGTTGTCGTTGTCGTTGTCGTTGTCGTTGTCGTTGTCGTTGTCGTTGTCGTTGTCGTTGTCGTTGTCGTTGTCGTTGTCGTTGTCGTTGTTGTTGTTGTTGTTGTTGTTGTTGTTGTTGTTGTTGTTGTTGTTGTTGTTGTGGTCGTCGTCGTCGTCTCCTTGTGCGGGCCCCAAAATCTTTGCCAAACGCATCGTGCGCAACGGGAGACACCAAACAAGTTCGTCCTTGCAGTTGTTAAAAGCAAAATCATACTTGCCAATCTGGGTGCTTTTTTAAAGGCTTTTTGCAGCAGTTCCCTCTTCCTGGTATGTCTGGCACCAGGTCTTGCCCGAGATCCATTTTCAATTTTCATGTCAACTCTAAATTCAATTATCGAAGTTCTATGAACCTTTCAGAACATGGCGGGTGCCCACCTCCACAGCTTGAAAAGCCATAGAGTTTGAACGTTCTTCCTCGCCCGCCAAGCAACTGCTGCAATTTCCCTGACTGCAAATTGTTCAAATTGTTTGCGTCCGCAACTCCGTACGGAAAAGTATCTCAAACTTTGTGCTTCAGCATGACCAGTTCATGTTTGCTTCCTGGCAACTTCGAGCCCGAGGCCACGAGCAATTCCTTGAGGGATGCCTGCGGGAGGTTCTTCTCACTGAGCATGACAATCTCTATAGGCCAACCAAACTTCGGCGGGAACGTTACAAGTGGTAGATGATGGCAGAATGAGATGAAACACAATATAAGGATGATGGCAGAATGGGATAAAACATGATATATATATATAACTGTTGGCTATTTTTTTGCTGGTGTTGGGTTGTCCTCCATGTGTCCAAATCAAAATGTTTGAACACCCTAGACGATGCAGTGAAGAGTGAGTTAAGGTTCTGAGGCCGCATCTCCCTCGCTTTGGCTTGTCAAGCGCCAAGAATTGAACATAGACGGTCCCTCACTTCTCTCATCCACTCACATTCTCATCATATGTGGGCAATTTATAGAGATCTCAGCTGGGAACGCAAATGGAGTCAAGTGAATCCTCCCAAAGAGCTGTTCACTCAGGTTCAGGAACGAAACATTGGCCAAACTCTGTATTTCATTTACTCTATTTTAAAATTCGATTCGTATGTGAGTCCAATGGGAAGATTGGACGCAAGAAGCTCATATTCATGGCAGTTCTCCCAGCAAGCATTTGTCACTTGGACCTGATTTACACACTCATCAAGGACAAGTGTTTTCCTTGATTCTGGGCTGGCAGTGTAAACGTGCCAGCTCATCATTGCCAGTTGAGCAGCGACCAAAACCCTGGTCATTTGAGCCAATCTGTAGAATGGAATGTCATATGGGTACGAACTTTTATTAAGGCTATTAAACATTGCCGAAAGCACCTTCGTTTAATTCTATTAAACAAAGAAGTTCCTTCCGTTTAATACCCCTTCGTTTAATACCGCGTTTAATACCCCATTGTCCGTTTGCTACAGAAATTGTTGACCGTTTAATATTAAACAAAATGGGCCGGAGGCGCTCGTTTAATACCTGAAAGAAATTCATGGCCATATTATGGGTTTGAACGTGGCTCACTTGAAACATCATTCCATACTAAGTTAAGCCCTTGAATTGAATAGGTTGTACGCTTTTTGTTCCATCAGGCCATCAGGTGACATGTTCCATGGAACTTCCCACTCGAGAGGCACCTCTCCAAAGTTCTTCAAACGTGCCTGACCTTTGCACACAATTTGCGAAGGTGCTTAGTCGTGGGTCAATTTTGAGCTTTGTATGCTTCGTGTTCTTCAGGTTTTGATTTGCAAAATTTCTTGGGACATCTTGGGACAAGTCTTTTTATGTTTCGCTGCCGCGTTGCTAACCCCACCTACACTGTATTTATGAAAATATATTATATAGAATAGGCGGCTGAAATCACCCTAGCGGACATAGAGCAATGATTGTTTGCGAGCCTTTCTTGCATGTTTGTTTTGAGTCCATAGTCCATAGTCAACATTAGTCACCATAGGCCAGACTCAGACTCAAAGAAAGCAATCTCTTTCTGAGGAAGTCAGCACATTTCAGGCCACCCGAAGTCCGATGCAGCGCTATCAAAGTACATGCAACAATTCAAGTAGTATCAAATCCATCAATTATCCCGGACGCTTCCAGATCAGGTTCTCTCACAGCATTGGGGGAGAGCCAATTGAAGAGCCGGATGATGGCAAGACACCAGCAGAGCGAAGGCCAATGGCAGACACGGTAGTTGGACGTGGATCATCTTCAATCTACCAATTAGCCATGTCAGCCATGTTCTGTCCTCTTCCAGCCTCTTCTTATCTACCATCCATTTCAATCCTCTTCTTTCTAAACAAATCTAAACAATTTTAATCTACATCAAGGGGAAGTTGGAAACAAGACAAAGCAAAGTTGGGAAGTATGTGTTCAGTCCACCAGTTGTTTGACAGGTTGACCAGAGTCCGACACAGCACACAGACGCTTCACTTTGAGATCTTTGAGGGAGAGTATGCAAACCGAGTCATAAGTCATATATGATTCAGACGAGTCATTGATTTCCATTTACGCTCGGTGGATGTTGAGCACAAGATATAATAATGATAATAATGATATTTTTTCATCCATTGCACTTCGAGTCTTTGTTACGGTCGTGCTGAACCGGCTTCGGTATCTTCGGTCCGTTCTGTTCGTCGACCGTCGCGCGAAGCTGAGGAAATATTTGGCTCTCCTTTCTCAGAGGCTGCCGATCCGGATCCCTACCAATCCCTTCAATCCATCATATGAAATCCAATCAAATTCATATGATTCAGCAATTAATCCAGGCAATTCATCATATGAAGTCATCCATCAGAATCGATCAGACTGGGAGAGTTGCCCACATTGTCACGCAGTGAAAGTCATGATTCTTGAAATGTTGGCAGTGGGCAGACTAAAAGGATACTGTCGCAAGAAGTCCTGCAGCACTTAAAGCACTGACAGGCACTATTCCAAGATGATGGCAAAGTGGAAGACCATCTTTGAGAGCCAGCTCCAAGCTTTCCTTCGCCAGATTCAGCCTCTTGACAGGATTGAAAGGATTGAAGAGTCGCATATTGCGATCGCTATAGATAAGTTATGGAAATTATGGAATATACTGTAGCTTCTCAGGTTTTGACAGCTATTCGGGAAGTTTACAGAAGCTGTTCCATTCCTGAGACGGGGCTTCCTCTTCACAAAGACCTGCCGGACTTCACTCTTATTTGTGTTATTTGTGTTTTGTGCATCCAAGTCTCACTTGTGCTGATTTTTTGTACCACACTTCAGGCAAGAATCCAAAGCTCGCTATGAGCACTTTCTGAAGAACTTGGCGACACGCTTGGACTATAATGAGTACTACTCCACTGTATTGAACTCAGGCTGGGAATGCGGGAATGCAGAGGGAAAGTTGCCTCAACCCTCCAGAACATTGGATTGAGAGAGACACAAATCTCCGTTGATTCACGTTTGTCAACCCTGCGTTGCATGACAGATTCGCGCTATCTTACATAGTATTCCAGCGTATGGGTTGAGACAGTGCCAGGCAACATCACACTGCGCGCCTTACACTCCGTGACCACAAGACACTACTATAGATTAAATGAATTTACATTATATCGATTGCATTACGCATAATTATAGCGTTCGAAGCGCTAAGTAGAATTCCCCGGGCAATGTTCATCTGTATTTGCATAGAACGAATCATCACTCTGATATATTGAGGTTATAGAAGGTAGATTTGGGCTACATTGCACTATGCTGACCGCTAAATGTTGTTACATTGTCTACTTTGTCTTCGATTAAATATATGCAATCACTCCTTGCATTGCATCACAACTGACTGGATTGCATTTCATAGATTGAGACCAACATTGCTTGCACTTGCTTCAGCTTTCCGACAGCAAGTGTTCTTGTACGAACTTAATGTTTCGTTACAAAATTTATACACTACGTACAGACATCAATACAACGCTAAGTAGATCTGGGGTTCCTTTTGGAAATAGCACGGAAGGCTACCGGAGGTCTGCTTCATACTCTGGTCAAGCGGTGACCAGAACGGAGTAGTGTTCACAGCTTCTATCCACATCCACATGAATCGCATCCATTGCATCCATTACATCCAGGACCTGAGATCTTTGCTCCACCAGAACGGTAAAATGTGGCGGCCAGAGTGTGCTGCTTTACACGGGCTTTGCGCTGTGCTTCTTGAAGTGGATTGCATTGACATGCATTTACTTTCATCTTTGAAGTTCATGTATTTGTTGCCGGTCTACACAAGTTCCGCACTTCTGTCAGTCTAATTGTCATATCTCAATTCCAGCTTGTCTGGTGGTTCCCTTCCTAGGACCAGAAAGCATAAAGGACTGAAGTTTTCAGAACTGTACCACAATTCTGCGATGAAATTAATGTGACTTATTAGTTTTCCGCACATATTCTCCCAATTTCTTACCGGATGATTTCATGTTTTTTCCGCCAATTTCGGCTCAGGAGTCCAGACGGGCCAACTAACGAAATCGTTTATAGAGATGTTTAGAGTTCGGTGCAATGCGGACCCTGAAAAGAGAACACACGCTGCTTCCAGAATCCTCGTCAGACGAGACTGAAAATCAGGAGGAGAGATGCAGAGATGGTGAAGAGATGGATAGTCCTAAGATTGGCCTGACCGGGGGGCGATCTCAGTGTCGCAAGCTGGTTTATTTTGTGGCCAAGCCTAAGCCAGTGTGATGCCTATTTCAATTTTGCCGATGTCGTTTCCAATCCATGTAGATTAATGTGGTCATTCCATGTCGTTCTTGTCATCAACAGCCAAAGGCACAGATCTTGATTTGTAGCACACTTTCCGCGGACTTGGCTGTGGATAGTCTAGAGTCCCTGCGACCCTGCCTGCGATGGTGGGACAACAGAGCACTGTCAAAAAGATTCAGTTGAGAGAATTTGTTTAATTTTGTTCGGATTCCGTGGATTACGATGAACAAAGACTAAGACTAAGATGTACTTGTTTTATGCAAGTGGTAGAGCAAAAATTGGAGAAAATTGGGCCTGTAAGACAATAGTAAGGCAAACGTAACACAGTGAAAGGCAGGGGAAGAAACAGATGAAGAAACAGATGCCTCCTGCACAAAGCGACTTCACGAGATCCAATTCTTGTGTGGTGAATGGGGCTCTGATAGCTTTTCGCCAGGAGGACTTTGTCATTTCTCATGCAGCTGCCCTGGTTTATGACGCAGTGGACGGCGAAGATCGATCCCTACCAGATGAGAATACTCTCTCCTTGAAGGCCCATCAATTCCGCAGCAGGCGCGCAAAGCAGCCTTGTGGAATCCTTTGATGATTTGTTTCAAAGGATTGATACAATGATATACGGACAAACGTGCATCTATTATCTATACATGGCCATCTACATACATCTACATACCTGGAAATCCATAGAATACCTCATGTTATCGCATGTTTCACGTGTAAAGAGTTGAACGGTGGACTCAACAAAGTGAATAGCAAACTCAAAGCTGAATGAACCAAAAGGCTTGAAGCGTTGCGCAATGTTGCACATGAGCAACCTGTGTCGAATTCTGGTTCGCGTGTAAAACTTCTGCCATGCTTGTTAGGTTGGTTTGGTTCTTACTGATTTGGTCGATGTGTGGGCTGTTCATCGAACTCTTTCTGGAACCTCACTGGTGCCACCGCCAGCCCAATGGGCGGTGTCCAGATTCAAAGTATTTCTACATGTCAGATGTTCCAAAGTTGAGACGTTCATCCCCCGAGATGTTGGCAGTCAATATCATCTACTTGCTGCCCTTCGTTCTCGATTTGGGACTGCGATATCTAGCATATCGCCAGAATTTCTGGTTGCCGTGGGCACACAGAGCTTATTTTGCGATTGTGGTCTTATATGCCAGTGTTGCACTCGTTGGATATATGGACTTGCCTTCCTTCTCCGTCTTGGCTCTATGCAGGCCCATCTTTCTTGTGATCTTGCATCATTCTGTCAGAAGGCAAGTTCTGACTGTTCTGCGGACTCTCCGGCAAGTGTTGGAGTTTCTTGCTTGCATTATGACATATATGACATGGTTTGACATGCACGTGACATGTTCTCCTTCTTCTCCTACTTCTCTTTCTTCTCCTTTCCATCCCCTTTCTCCCCAAATAGCTTTTGCTATAAGGGTTCTGACTTTCTGGGTTTGTTGCAGGGGGAGGGTGTCATCTAGGGTGTCACGGCTAGGGAGATGTTGGGCAGGGTTTCGTTAAGGGTGTCGTTTGGAATGTATCTGGTGGTGTCTGATCTCCGATGTGGCTGGATGTGTCACAGAGGATTCTGCTTGGGCTGTTGTCGGCAGTGTCGATGCTGGTTCTTGATCGCGGAATGGGGTGGGAGGTGTCCCAGAGGGTGTTGCGGTGTTGTTGGTGGTGGTCGGAAGGCGTGTTGTGGAAGGTGAGGGTGTTGCTGGTGATGCTTTATTGTCTGTCGGTGGAGGTTGATTGTGGGTGTAGCTGGAAGGCGTTAAGGAGGGTGTTGTCCTGGGTGTCGCTGGTAGTCCTGGAGGGTGTCGCCTATAGGGTGTGGCCTGTGTCGCCTATAGGGTTATAGGGTTTCTTGGGGTGTCACTAGTCGTGTTTGATTGTGTGTGGGTCTGGGGTGTTGCTGGTGGTGCTTGATTGCGGGCGTGGCTGGGAGGTGTCGCGGAGGGTGTTGTGTGTCGGGTGCCGCTGGTGGTGTTTGATCGCGGATTTGGGTGGGAGGGGTTGTGCTGGGAGGTGGGTTGGCGTGTTTCTGGTGGGGTGTGAATTACGGTGTTGCTGATGATGCTCGAATAGGATGTGGCTGGGAGGTGTTGTGCAGGACGTGGTTGGTGGTGTGCTGTAGCGTGGAATTTTTGGCGTTATGGGTTTCGCACATCCGCAGCCGAATTTTGCAAATTCAATCAGACATGCAGACAAAAAAGATACCATTTCATGCGATTTGGGGTTTATGCTGGTACTGATATAATTTTCTCCTCCTCTTCCTTCTTCTGTATCCTTTTCTTCTTCTCCTGTTTCTCCTTCTTGTTCATACAATGCCGGATGCTAGAATTTGAGCTTTTTCTCTTTCTTGTTCAACAAGCTGGTACCGTTCCGAACACCCACATAGACACACACACACACAATCCATTTGCACTGGCATCGTCTGCAATATCATATAGTATCATATCAATCATATCTGAATAGTTTGCGATGTGCCATGAGGCTTTTCTTCCTGGGCTTTCTCCTTGTACTTTTTTTCTCCTTGGTCGGAATCATCCTGTTTCCAATCTACACTGAAGAGGGGGCGACATACTTCCCAAGTCTTGTGAAAGGAATGTGGAGTTTGCTTGTTTTGCTTACCACCGCGAATTTTCCAGACGTGATGCTTCCGGCATATCGTGAGTCCCGATCTGCCTTTCTCTATTTTCTCATCTTCATGATCGTTGGAATGTTTTTCTTGGTGAATGCCCTCACTGCCATTGTGATGAGTGCATACCAGCAGACGCTTGAAGTGGATCGAGCCCATCTCAAGGAGACGAAAGAAGTGATTGACGGTACTTCTTAAGATCTTCTTGTTTTGTACTGACTGAGTCTCTGTAACGTCCATGCCTTGACATGATTTTAAACGAGTTGTCATGGTCCAGGATTTCTTGTTTGATATAGTTCAGATACCACGAATGGAATAAAGTTGAAACATGGCTAATATGGCAGCCCGCATATTTGTTATAGGGACCCCGCAATAAATTCAGAAATTTCGTTTGTAACAGATGGGCATGTTGAAGAGTTTAATGTATAGTCGATTGACACGTTCCACGATGCGAAGGAGACCCGGAAAAAAAAGCTTGGACAAGCTTATGACTTGCTGACAATCGATCCGGATTCCGGAGAAAGACAGGATTTGACGATTTCAAAAATGGAGCGTGTGATGAAGGAGCTAAGCAAACTTGATTATTTTGACTCTGAAAAGATGTCCCATGAGATCTTCATCAAAGTCGATTCCAGTGGAGATGGAAGGATTTCTGGTTCAGAATTTGGGTCGCTGATTTTTGTATTGAGTGAACTCGTGCAAAAGGAGTCACCACCTCCATTCCTTGAGGAGTGTTTTCCGAATTTGTCAGAATCAAGCACTTGGCAAGCTATGAAGGGCTTTGCCCTTTCAGATTTGCCAGGTTTTTTCATTGACATTTTACTTCTGATCAATTTGATTGACATAGTTCACCATTTGTGGCCAGAAATTTTGGGCACTGAAACACCAGAACAGGCTCTCAGAGACCGGAGGGCGGCTATTGCAGGATGGATGCAACATACTCTCTTGTGCATCCTTGTGTTTGAAAGCACTATGAAGATTTTGTTGCTTGGGTTTCGCCGATACCTCTTGAGTCACATCAATCAATTCGATTTTGCAATCACGTCCATTGTCCTTGTGATCGCTATCTGGACGTGGCTTCCTTTCTTTCCTTTCGATCGTGCAACCATGGCACGGATTGCACAATGCCTCCGGCTCTTCCGCTTCTGCAGGCTATTGGACAGGTACAAGCCGTACCATCATTTGGGTCGTATTGCTTTCAAGCTTCTGCCAGAAGCTGTCGACTCCCTCGCGGTAGTGACATTGATTTGCTATGTCTTTGCTGTCCTTGGCATGTTCCTGTTTGGTGGCATCATGAACGAAGATCCAGCTAACTCAAGATATGCCGCGATTGCCAAGTCAGACTTTGGTCAAGCCAACTACTACGTCAACAACTTCAATGACTTTGGTATGAGTATCTCAGCTTTTATTTGCTAAGCCTTTGCAATCGCCGCATTTTTATGTTCCTTGTTTATTGGGCAAAGTCTTCATGGACTCTTCACTGTTTCTGCGCCCCCCCCCCCCCACATATCTTTGTCAGAGTCCCATTGCTCTACATGCGTCCCTGCATGTAGTCGCGCGTTGTCCGATTGAATATGATGGAACACACAAGAGCCAGAAGATCGGAGAGAAATTTGAGTTTTGGTTGTAAGATATCGTAAGATATGTAAGATATATCAAGATGTTGTAATTAAGTCAGAATGAACCAGTCCAGGCCAGAAGTGCTTATGAAAAGGATAAAAGTATATTAAAAGTTTAAAAAGGTTTATTTCAGAAATAGATTCTCAAAGGTCATGAGACACTCCCCTAACATCTCCAGGTATGGTGACTCTCTTCGAGTTGCTGGTGGTCAACAACTGGCTCTTCGGCTTAGACTTCCCGGTGCAGTGTGCAGATGATAGGATATAAGCATAAATATATATAAACTTAAAATTACACGTATATATTTACAACACTTTATAACTATGATCGAACAAAAACACACTTGAACCCATTTGACCTCAAAGGATGGAAACGGAGGAAAACACCATGAACATGGATGAATAATGATGAAAAAAATAGTGAGAATATGTAAAAATAAACTGTTAGACATTAGTCAAAGATCTTTGTGACAAGTTGTCACAGACATGATTATCATTTCTTAGCGGCTTTGCTGTCTGATTCTGCAGGTTTATAATCACGGATGGATTCTCAGCCGCCTGTGGCCCCTTCGCTCGCGTCTACTTTGCAGCATTCTGGAGCTTGGGTGTTCTGGTGGCATTGAATCTTCTCTTATCGACAATTATTGGAGCCTTCATCATTGAGTATGAAGAGATTGACGAGACGCATTTTAGGCTCCCAGATCTCTCGCCTCTATACCATGGTGAGAAAGAACTAGAGACTGAAGCGCATCAAATTTCCGAATTAGAAACCGCAAGCCAAGGTTCCGGTGTGTAGAGAGTGATGGATTAGTGAAGATTCAATCTCCAACCTCTTTGGCTAGTCTTCGGATTCTTTGCCACTACGAAAATGAGTCTTCAAGAATTCAGCCAATGAACAATGCTGAACTCTAAGCAGTAGTTCAATGAGGAGGGCATTCTGGAAAAATGGGATAAAGCGTGAGTTTTTGAAGCATTGTCACCTCATGTGATCTCATGTCATTTTTTGTTTTGAGCTGGTTAAAACAACATTGCATAATGACATATACTGTATTGCTTTAACACGTATGTAATGTAATAACCTTCACGCGTTTGAGCGCAGTGTTGTGGCTTTCAGGATCAACTGGAAGGACACCAGCTGTAGGGCTGCAGTGGCAAAAAGAGAGAGGTTTACAAGCTGATAAGCGACTGCAAGTTGTGCTTTAAACTTAGATTTTGAATGAATTCTGAATTATTGTTTTATTGACGTTTGTTAAGCATAATATATTTGCTTTATTTTGTTTTTCTTGTATTCCAACCATATTCTAGTTGGACTGCTGGGACGCGCGCAATGGAGAGTTCAACAAGGAAGAATACAGGAAAACATTGTGGCTTCGAGGAGAGCACCAAAACATGGTCGAAAACAAACAACACATTTCAGTTGAAGTAGGACATGGTATTGGACATGGTAGGAATAACTCAGTAGCTTTAAGGGGTCAAGGACTCTGTGGGGGAGGGTAGAGTTCTTATGACATTGTGAAAAGACATCAAGACACATGTGGCAAGTACCAGATGAACAGAGCAGAAGAGGAACATAGTGAAACGATGTCGAAACGGTTTGGGCTGAGGGCAGCCTTTGTTGGGACTTGCCAGTCCTTTCCATAGTCGTATCACCAGGGAACCTCACCTGATTTGTCCTTCATGATTCTTCGAGCATACTGGTTTTGACCAATTACTCAACAATCAAATGATCATGCCACATGCGGGCAACTTAGTCAAAATTCAACTATTTCTGGCACGTGTGGTTTCCATTTCTGGTCCAACTTTGGTAAAGCCAGTAAAGCAATATGGCCCCAACGATTTCAGACAAAACCCTCAGAGTCTATCCTTGCTCAGAAATTACGGTTAAGTGAATCAGTTGGTCAGATATATGTGCTGTAATCCCAAATCAGCGAAAAGTTTGGCTTGATTTTTTCCCGCCCTGGCAATCCCTAGCATGAGCGACTTGCAAACAGGAGCCTGCGAACCAAGTGGTCACTTGTGCTCAAGAGACTCAGGCTCATGGAGCCCGAGCCAGGGAAAGCACTGTGTCAAACTGAGTAATGGAAGCAATCGTTCCAATGGTTCAAATGGCAGCAATGGTTCAAGGCTTTCAAGGGGACAAAAGTTCCAAGGATTCCAAGGTACAACTGGCCACGATGTGAATACTGAGAAGAGCTTGGCTGCAGGTTTCAACGCGCGCCACACTGACAGATCAAAGTTCAGCAGTGAGCCAATACAAATTGAAGAACCGAACCGAAGCGAATTCAACAAGTTGAATCAGTTGAGCAAGTTCAATGCTTTCCGTTGAGGTTGAGCAAGATGTAAGATGAGTGTTTCATTTAGCTCTGAAAGCTTTGAACTCATTTCAGGGTTCTGGTAAGGCTGTGCCAGGAAATGTTGTGTCAACGTTTGGGCGAGATCTAGCAACCTGAGTGAGGCAAGGAATGCAAATGGCAAAAACTTGGATGCAAGATATGCATAGAAAATGTTGTAGGTGTCGGTATAGAGAGGTTTTTAGATGTCTAGACTAACTAGCTGTGCTGCTGTCTCTCACATGGAGTTTACTCTCGACTGGAAGCAAACTCTTCAAATCAAGCAGACTCGGAACATCTAAGAATGTGAAATTCAACACTTGGACCGTACAGAGCAACCCGGCAGTGCTCAAAGTCTGGCGAGACTGCAACACGGAGCGTGTCTTGAGAAAATGCTTGGTTAGCAAGTACGCTCCAGGTTGCAACATTTGGCTCCGTACAAACCGAGTCAGTGAAATCAAAGAGAGACTGGAGATAAGCAGCGCAAGCAGCTTCGCCAGCTTTGCTTTCACCTCTCTAATTTTGGAGAGTGAGATGCTTGCAAGTCTGCCAGAAGTTGCATGCAGCCCCTGGAAAATGAAGCACAGAAACACGCATTGACTCAGTGGTTGTTCAATCACAAATTTTTAAGAACATTTGCCAATCCCGTGACAAAAACATACCACCGTGTGTTCCAGGATGTTTTCTGAGCTATGATCAGCTTGAGGCCTGTATGGCGTGTCTGCCTCTATGGCTGAAACGGCTCGAGTTGGCAAACTCTCGTGACAAGCGACAACAAGGCTGCAAAGGCCACTGACACGCGACTGTGCCCCAGCCTGTGGAAAATGAAGCATAGACACAAGTTGGCTCTGTAAATTCATTGTGCAACCTGTTTTCCAGGAATTTCTTCTGAAGAATGGATAAGATATTTTCAAGCCTGTTTGCCTTGAGCAACACATGATTGTCCGACCCAGCTTTGTTGCTTCTGAGAAAATAGCTACAACAGTCCCAAGAGCATCAAGGCAAGTGAAAAAAACGGACTTGTGCAGACGCTACACATCTATTTGTGCTGGGAATGGTGTTGAACCTCTTTCAGTCTGCCACCTCAAGTTGCAAGCAGCCCCTGGAAAATGAAGCACAGACACAAGCAGTGACTCAGTGGTTGTTCAATCACAAATTTTTAAGAAAAAAGTCCAATCCTTGACATCTGCCTAGGGCCAAAGATAGTTGGATTTGTTGGTTGTGTGTGCTGCTGAAGAGTGACACGTTTGTCCCTTGATGTCCCTCGCACATTTTGCAAAGCAGAGTGCTTTTTCGTCCATCCAGGGGCAACTTCAACACGTTGAATGCAATGCAAATGCGCAGAGTTCCTCTCTGAAAACAGCGAGGAGCGTTCGGTGAGCTTTTGCAGAATTCACTGAGTTCACTCTCTTTTCTCAAGTTTGATCATAAATCGTTGGATCCAAGGCACTCAGCAAGATGTCACGCAAGACGTGAAATATATCTGTGTCGATTGTGTCGCGAGAGAAATAAAAGAAGATTCGCAGCGAGCAGCTAAACCATGTTTCAGCACCCTTTCAACGACTCCAAAGCCCACATCTCAAGAACCAATTGACGAGCTGAAAGGGGATTTGCCGTAGGATTCACTCTCAACTTGGTGATTTCGATTTGCTCACCAAGCTGTTTTTTTTGGGAACCGCTTTGGTTACAAGTCTGAGGGACAGAATTGAATCACCCTGAAGCGCCAAGTTTTGAGCCCATGATGCGAAGCTCCATGAACTGCACTTGTGGAGCAAAGCTCCTTTCGTAACTTCTATTTCGCTGCATATGTTTTGGGCACGGAGGGCTTCGTGGAATGACTGCAGTGACTGAAGACACAAAAGGGACAGGAATTGTGGACAGCTGAATGCTCACATTCACTTCGGGTGGCCAGTCCAGCCAGCAACATTGCGCTCAAAATCAGGCCAACTAAATGTGCAAAGTCCTAATTGAAGCGCTGCAACCACATGGCGCTACCGTCCGCCACATTACAACACCAACCCACAAGTCCATCCCATTCATCCTGTCCATCCCTGACTTTGCTAAAAAGAAGTGGAGAATTGGCTTCTACAATCTTGCCAGAAAGTAGGGCTCTTGTCGCTAACGAATTTCCAGCCTTAAATGCCCGGCTCAATGATGAAAGTAACTTCAGAAAGCCATATCAAAAGCTGTATCAAGATTATCCAACCATGCTTGGCTAAGTTGATCAAGTTCAAGAAGTTGGACTTGCTCGATCGGGTATAGAAACCCATAGACACATAGGGACAAGATTGACACGGAAGCTGTTACAAGACGTACACGACACATGCCTATGGACAAATCGGACAAGCTCTTTGATTGATAGTCGAACAAGTTTGTGCACTCTCAGACTCAAATAGCACTTATTCGTACTGCGATGCACTGGGGGTACATCTGGGTACCCCGTAGCAATGGATTGAGATGACACACGAATATCAAGAAGTACAAGGTTGAGAACTCGAAGTCGGTTCATCAAAGAGTGAGGTATACATGTGTTGCAGAAACACTTATCAGAAAATCTCAGGGCCCCGTTCCAATGCGGAACGTTACTTGCTCTATCTTTTTGCTTCTTGTTTTGTTGTTTTTCAGGGACGCGTGCGATTCCAGACTGCAATTTGTGGCTGCAGAAAGGATGTGGCCACCATGTTTGCAAACAGTAGCTGCCTAGGGATAGTGAAATGGGGACGGTTCTCCCACCATCCACAAACCAGAAATCAGAAAAGTCCTCTTTCTTCAAGACACAGGCGACATGCCTCGATTCAAAGATCCTCTCCGCGCTGAGACGATCCCGACCTTTCCTTTCCGTAAGGAAGTTCGGATCGGCAACCGTTCGGACTCTTCACATGTCAAGGGTCTGTGTAGTTCCAAATCGAGTATCGCCCATCATACCCATCCAGATTGCAGCTTTGCACCCGTGACACGTCATTTGGCCCGATTTCATTTGGTCAATGTATAGTTGGAGCTCTTCAAGGATTCGAGGAAGCGATTTTTGTTCCGGCCAATCCGAACTCTGCTTCAGACAACGTTAATGACTTGACTTTGACGAGCGGCATGTGGCATGACTTTGACACCACACAGCCATCTTTGCACATCCAGGTAAGCTGAACATCGACCGGCTTTGCCTTGTGCCATGCTGGCCATACTATTCCCCCGGAGTTTGTGCCAGTGCTACTTGTGCCGTGTTGCAGCTTGACACCTGTGGCACCTTTTGATACCTTGCTCTACGTCAGTGCCCTTAGTCTTAGTTCGTCATGCTTGTGGAAAGACAAACTTCAACAAGCCAGATTAAATGATTAAGATGATCATTGTCTTTTGAATGCTTTTGGAATCTCGCCTCATGTCGATTGTCATATGCAACGTGATACCGGCACGGCTTGCAGGGCTTCAACGGATTGAAACATGTGCACGGCCAGAAAATGCTTGTGAGAAGTGGAGTACTGCAAGCACTTCAGAGGTCTCAATCGTCTCAATATCCCGATCTGTTCTTGAAGCGTGATAGTAGAATCGCCGGGTAGCATGTAGGCAGCACATGAGCCAAGTTAGGAGCGTACCCTTCAAATCTCAGAGATTTGAACTGTCACATTTGTGGTTCTATGCCTTGGCATTCAATCTCGGTACATGATGTGCAGGCCAAGAGTGACAAGATCGTGTTGTTCAAGACATGCCAAGATCAGAACAGGTCAAAGAAGCATGTTTGCATTGAATTTGCCCTCCAGAAGTCAGACAGTCAGACCCTGATTGCCAAATTTTGATCTCCAGGATGGAATGAAAAATTCCAAGAAGAGTTTTTCAAAGGAGTGAAAAGTGGACAATGAAAAGATCTTGAATCAGCCAGAGACGCTGACCTCATACTCTAGATCCAAGATGGGACCTGCAGCTTCTTGCAAAATCAATGATGATGCTTACAAATTGTATGATTTGTCTTCGCTAGACTAGGCTGTCTTACCGTAGATTTTGCAGTAGCAGACTGTGCTCAATATCTTGCAAATGACGAGAATATACCTTGAAGTGCATGAAGTACAAAAGGTAATGTTGTCTCTACATTCACCTCTGCATCTCCGGCGTTGTGTTTGCACAGAGATGTGGTCACAGTCATTTGAGGGGAAGAACAAGCACCAGTCGATGCAGTCAATGCTCATAAGGTTGGTGATTTGAGCCATCGAGCCTTTGGCGCATGAGACTTGCTGTAGAATCGGAAATCTATGTTCGACATTGTTCGACCATTTCGACTCAAGTGAGACTGATTTCCACATGGTGTCCCGTATTGTCCAATCATATCGTGACATTGCAGGATTCTGCATCGATTGCTCGGACTGTTTTCCCTGCTCTTTTGATTTCCTCCAATAAATCGCTTTCCTTTGGAGTACGTACAAAGTCAACAGCTGAGCGCAGCTTTAGCGATTCAGACCTGACACTTCAAAGAGAGTTTCATTAGTTACCTGTCGTATTTCAACACCACGTTCTTTTCGAAGATTCTTTTCCTGCGGCTTGCTGTATAAGTACAGAAAACATCCAGGCATGGAAACACTAGAAGCAGACAAGGATGACAAGGGAAACACGAGGCACGAGCTTAGCGTTTGGGTTCCATGTTTTCAAGCCACGCAGTCCTTAGAGTCCTTTCCAGGCCATGCGACCTGCTGAAACGCGAAACTTGAAACACACATCCAGCCTATCCATCCTATCCATCCTATCCATCCTATCCATCCCATCCATCCGTGAATTTCATTCAATTTACTTAATCTTGTTTGAGGCTTGTCCACCTAGCCTGTGATGGAAACGGTATTTGTCAATGAATGTTCCCAGGTGAGAAGTTTGACAGTTTGACGCCAACAAAATGCAGGTTCCCAATTTGCGACTGGACTATGCTGCATGATTCGATGACTGTTCGTATTTTTTCAAAGAGGTTGCAACGAAAAGACACATGGTCTTTGTCCTCGTAGCTGCAGTACCTGAGAATTTTCGTAGCGAGAAAGGCTGATGCCTTAATAGACTATCACTGCGTAGATTTTGTTCTCGTGAACCAAGTTACTGTGTAGCTTGTGCGCAAGTTATGAAGAGATGTTCATACTATTCGAAGAACTTCGAAGAACATCGGAGAATATCCAAGCCCGCAACATTAGGATTAGCCGTTGATATTGACGAGAGATGCCGCACTGCCTTGCGCGTGCACTCAAAAAAGTTCTGTTAGAGTCGCCACATCACTGAATCCTTAGACACAAAATGTGGGACGAGTTTGTTGGCCTTTTGGGATGCGAGAGCATCTTGGATATTGGGATTGTATTTTTGGTTCATTTCCTGGTGTTAGACTTATCATATCTACACAGCAAAGCTTTCTGTGACATGAAAGTTGATGGTGTCAGGAACCCAAAGTCTTGTCAATGGTTCTGATTCGGGTTTGCAGTCTAAAGTAGTCAAAAGAGGAGGCAAGCTCAATGAAAATTCTTGAGTCTCAAGAAGCAAGTAAGATGTCTTTATGCCAGGACATGCCCCGATGAAATTGTGTCCTGGACAGAATGGGAGCATGGATTTTCGGTCGAGCAAGTTTGGGTCGTTCAAATCAAAGAGACAAAATTAACAAAAGTAAGATTCAAAGAGACAAAGTAAGATGCGACTGCTTCGACTCCATCGAGCTGATGGAGCCCGAAAGGTTCAGACTGTGACACTGTGGACGTCGAACATGGTCCAACATCGTCCGCTTCGTCGACTGTCTGGCACACACTTTGTACCGCAAGACATCGAAAGACACACAAGACTTGCAAAACCGTGAAACCCATGAGAAGATCAGTGAAGAGGTCAAGTATGTCAAGTATGTCAAGTATGTCAAGTGGCTGGAAATGTTGAATTTCTGAATGACTTTATTACTTTGACACTTTGACTTCTCCAAGTTTGATTTTTTTCATTTCTCTGAGCCTCGGCGCGTGTCAAGCTCGGGCCGTTTCGCCGTTTCCGAATCCAGTCAGTTGTGCAAATTCATTTGATTCGAGGTTTCTGTGAGGATACGAAAATGTGAGCGTTTCATGAATTTCATGGTGCATTTGCACAAACGTGTGAAGTTCACCAAGGGCAGACGGAAACTCTGACGCATGTTCGAGGCGGTTTGCTGCTTTACGGGCAGACTGGAAAATTTAACATGTAGAACTTCTCCGACAGCAATTCGAATCATTGAGTCTACGCAGATGCTTCTCAATTTTTCACTTTGGTTGGCATGCTTGCTGCGTTCTCCAAAGAGAAAAAGTATCATTTTCTTGAGGCCATGCTTTGGTGCTGTCAAGACAGGTTGCTACGTGAAATACGTGAACCTTTCTGCGCCTTCCTTCCTTCCTTGCAAGTATCCAATTCGTATTCTCAACGTAGCCCGCCCTGACAAAGCTGCAGTTGGGCGGCCAAAAGAGTTTCTTACCTTCCTTACTTCTCAAGTTGCTGGAAAGATTTACTTCGCAAGATGAAGTGAGAGTTGCGGTGCATTATGGAGCGGCTAAAACACGAGTTCATCGGAAATTTGATCAAATGCTTGGCAACCTCATTTGTGCATGTAGAGGACCAGGTAATTCTTGCAAACGGTGGGTAATTTGAAGAGGTGGACAGTCAGCTTGAGGTGTCGTTGTCTAGTCCAACATCCAAGCCAAAGCCACTGAAAGGACCCAGACCTTGGCACGACTCGTGAGACTGTTGAGGTTGTCTTTATTTTCTTGTATAGAAAGTTTTGTCTCCCAGACTGATCCTTATGGCTATAGAAATATTATGGTGTCAAGCAGACCATCTTAGCCTGACATTCACCGCACCGCTTTCACAATCCGAAAGACATTGAAGAAAAACTGCCAAGACAGTGCAGCCTGTGCCGCTTGTGCCGTCCGGGCCTGTTGTTGCCTCTCTTTTGTGCTATCTGGAGGCCAATTCTGTGTTTACAGTGAGTTGTGCCGCTTAACATAGGTTAACTTGAGTTGATTAAGAGTTGGCTCCAACCCACAACCAACTGTAGAGGCTGGGCCGACAAGGTGACATAGCAATGACTAAGGTGCCTTCGGAGAATTCTTGGTGCTTCCACTGCCATCATTGCTTGCCATTGACAAAGGCTGTTGCTGTTGTTCACAGTCAAACGCACGTTGCACGAAAACAGCGACAAAAGCCATGCCACTTGTGCCGCCTGCGCTTGCAATGCTATCAACAGCGCAGCATGCAGAAGTATCCTTCCAATTTGCCCAAGAAAACTGCCCACCATGTATTCAGATGTACTTAGTTAACCACAGACTCCAGGTTGAGACTTAGAATTGAAGCTTGAAAGCGGAAAGATTTGAACGATATTCGCCATGTTCGCCATGTTTGCCATGTTGCAAATTCTGTAAATTCATAGGCAGAAAGATTCTGCCCGGCAGCCAAGGCGGCTATCCGATGGAGTGAACAGAGTTCCCAAGCTCTCGAACCAACAGATTTGGAACCTTGAAGATTTTGGAGATATGATTTGGGACGTTTCTGTGTGCGAAAGCGTGAGACAAAGGAGATCCATGATTTTGGTGTTTGGGCAGCTTGAGCTTGTCTTATTTGATGTTGCTTACCAGGTTTACCATCCAGAGGCAAGACTCTTTGATCTGCCAAGGAAGATAGGCAAGCAACAAACCTATGCCAATGAAATAGGGACCTAAGTGCATCAATTTCCATTGTCGGGGCAAGTTCATTTCTTGATCCTCAGCTACGTGCATCCAAGTAAAGGTGATGTTATCAGAGACACGTTAACGAATTCGATCAAACCGGTTCTAGTGTGCAGCACGCCGCATCACGACGCATCATGATGCATGCCTGTGCAAATGTGAAGTTTCCCTTCCAATTTGATTGATGCAACATGGCATGAATCATGACCCATCACGATGCTGCGATCACCTACCTAGAAGGGTCTATGATAAAGACGCAAGATGCATCACGCCGAATCCTAGAATTCGTTTATTCGATCCTGCTAGCATTTCCCCGAATGGGATTGAAACAGTTTTCTTGAGCAGGAGCAAGGGCTGAGAAAAGTGGTGAGTTAAAGATATCAGTACCAAGTGGTGATTGGTTTCAACGTCATATTTGAGTGCGGCAATCTCTGCCACACGATTGTTTGGGACTCGTTTGCCTTTGTTCAGTGGACATTCTGTTATGTTTGGCACTGCAATCAATATCAATAAATTGAAGGAAACCTTTCGTACCAAGTGCTGTCCGTGTTTGATATGAAGATGTGCACATGGGCAGAACATGGCAGAGCGCTTTCCAGATGACTGTGAGAAGCTGCGCGAGGTAAAAAGACAATGCAGGGAGCAACTTTCCAAGTAGTCGCGCGGAGCTACCCATTTCAGAATCTTGACAAGAAATGCTTTGCATATCGTACAGGAAAGCAAATGAATCAGACACCCCTTGGTGCTGGTGTGTGAAATTACATCAGGATATAGGATGTTTGCAGAAATTGCAGAGCACCGATCTCAGTACCCAGTCGTCGGGAAAGCAAAAGTGAAGAACAACACTGTGTGATTGAGGTCATTGTGACGTTCCTATGTGCCTTTGTAGCTTTGTTGGCTGTACCCGCCACATTCCACATTGTGACAAGATCAAAGTTTGAATCCCAACAAACAGTTGCGTAAATGAAGACAGAAAAATCAGCACTTGAAATGTATGGAAAGGGTTTCTGTGCAACAAGAGCCCACATGACTTCAAACGTGATCCAGTTTCATGCATCACATGTGAACTTTGCAAACAATTAAACCATTCCCGAGTTTGGCCCCCTTCGACAGTTTTAGACTCTTTAGACCACTCTGACCACGCACTCATCCTGACTCTATTTTTTGAGCCGAGAAGCTGGAAATTTTAATCATCAAAAAGCCTTGAGACATTATGTTCCTTGCACGAGCATGCTCATGCCAAGGGCTATGTGTAGCGTCACCCACAGTGAACATCAGTTGGCCTTTTTGGCAGTAGAAGGCGCAAAGCGATGACCATCCCAAGAACTTCTCAGTTCAGACATTCAAGCCCCGGCGCAAGAGATGGTGAAACAAGATTGAATGCTGGTTGTAGTTTTTGCGACCCATCTAGGGGCATCGTCAAAGGAGTAGTTTCCCAATTCCCTTTGAAAATAACAATTGGAGATTTGTTTTCCAGTACATGAATTGATATCGCTGATAGGTCTGGGACAATCTTGCAGTATTTCGAATGCAGTCATTGCACTTGACAATTTCAACTAACTTGACTCAAAATCGTTTCTAGACCTTCAGAGATTCACTTGAACAAGCAACTATTCTGTCATAGGTGTAGTAGTTTGTGCCGGAGGCGGTAGGGTCAGCAGCTACATTGTTACAAGATTAAAGTTTATCAAAGTTTGAATCCCAACAAACAGTTGCGTAAATGAAGACAGAAAAATCAGCACTTGAAACGTGTGGAAAGGCTTTCTGTGCAACAAGAGCCCACATGACTTTAAACGTGATCCAGTTTCATGCATCACATGTGAACTTTGCAAACAATTAAACCATTCCCGAGTTTGGCCCCCTTCGACAGTTTTAGACTCTTTAGACCACTCTGACCACGCACTCATCCTGACTCTATTTTTTGAGCCGAGAAGCTGGAAATTTTAATCATCAAAAAGCCTTGAGACATTATGTTCCTTGCATGAGCATGCTCATGCCAAGGGCTATGTGTAGCGTCACCCACCGTGAACATCAGTTGGCCTTTTTGGCAGTAGAAGGCGCAAAGCGATGACTCTTCCACGCCAAGGCATGGCGACGAACCTTCGTCAGGCAAGGCGCTGACGCTTGAATTTGGGTGCATGGCATCGGATGCCTTTCCAGAAATCTAACTTTTACTTGTGACAGTTGGATCCGAAAGTGTTGCAGACGTTTACCGGGCCTTTGCAACTGCCAATCCCGTGGCTGTCCTATTTCGGCATGGTTTAAATCATTAAAATCCTTCACTTGGTCGACCAATTCGGCTCACCTTGAGGAGCTTTCAGGTCAATGAACATGCCATTGAACTGGAACACAGCCTGAAGATTAACATCAGTAATCATAGTAATCCATTGATGCATGTTTTGGCGTGCGGAAGGGGCAGATGGGCCACGCAAGTGGGCTCTTGTTACAAGATCAAAGTTTGAATCCCAACAAACAGTTGTGTATATACAGGCAGAAAAATCAGCACTTGAAATGTATGGAAAGGGTTTCTGTGCAACAAGAGCCCACATGACTTCAAACGTGATCCAGTTTCATGCATCACATGTGAACTTTGCAAACAATTAAACCATTCCCGAGTTTGGCCCCCTTCGACAGTTTTAGACTCTTTAGACCACTCTGACCACGCACTCATCCTGACTCTATTTTTTGAGCCTGGAGATTGCTCCACATGTTTAGACACAGAGGAAGAGCGTTTGCTTGGGCAGTGCGGCTGTGTATGGTACTGAGCAAGGGAAAACACAATGCAAACCATAGGTGCTACACAAGATGCAGCCATCATAAGCATTGCATAGAGCCATCATAAATCCCCATAAGCATTGCATAAGATTCGATGACAAACAGGCCAAACGCGAGCGCGACACGCATGTGTGACAGAAGCTCGTCGTCTGCAAAATGCGTCTCGAGGCTCAGACGAAATCTGCGGCGTGGCGTTGAATCCTTGAAGTTTGCAAAGCAGCTGAAGCACCTGAAGATTCCTCGAGCATTTTACGTTTCTCGAAATTTGCCTCAACATTCTGCTTGGACTCCGAGCATTTTACACTCCAAACCATCCCTACAGCTTGCTTTGGCGCCTACGGTGACAAAAAGACTTAGTGTTTGCCGAACAGATCTTGACTTTTGACTTCAAATATGTTGTAAATTTTATCCTGACTTCTGAAGCAATTTCAAACACAACTTCTGCAAGAAGCATTTTGATGAAGATTGTTTCTTGAAGCTGTTTCCAAAGCTGCGTGGCTCAATCCCAGCTTTGGATGGCAAGGGTGAAAACAGTGACAAGCATTAGGCCATATTTATGTTTTTTATTATCATTTATTAAAACATATTTGATATATCAACAATTTGATATATTTATACATGTTTATACTAATTTGATGTTATTTGTTGCCGTTTCGCAAGTTTGAGGCTCAGTAAGTTGGACTAGCCATTGCGACATGACAGAGTTGGACCCGGATGATGTGGACAACATCAAGGCCGTGAAAGCAGTCCTTGAAAAACCCGAATCATGCTTTCTGCATCTTTCCGCTTTGGTTTGAAGAAGTGAGGAAATAGAAAAAAAGGCTGTTTCAAGCAACTTCAGCAAGTTGGTGAGTAAGAAGCCTCTCAACATCAGCCATGCATGAAGCTTCGTAATTACAATGATTGCGAGGATTACGATTCATTCAGACACCTTAAGGAAGTAGGATGCCATGCTTCTCAAAATGTTCTTCAAAATGGGCAACTGAAACAAAGATCGAGGTTCAAATACTGAGGGTTGACGTTGCGCAAGATTCCTGTTGCAATCAGTGCTGTACTGTTGCAGCAGTTAGCATGTTTGCCAATGATGGTACGAAAGCTTAAGGGCCCGGATGTAGCAGGTCAAGATTTCAGGCATACCAATATGCGCATGTGATGTAAATTCAGGCATATGATGTATATTAACAGGCCTCCTTCGTCAGATGTCACAAGCGATGTTTGCACACAAAGCTAAAGATGAACCAACTGACGTTTCAGAAGTTTCTTGCGCGAGCTGATGTGATAGATGATGTCAATCTCGTGTGCGGCTGTGAAGGATGACAGTACCACATGTTCGAACTCCAGTTGTGCTGTACTGCTGATCTTCTGTGCCACAGTTGTGCGCTGGGACTCTGCAGTTGCAGTTGAGTGCGGTGTGTCCTGGTTGTCCACAACCATGGCAAAGGTCTTTGCCGTGTCCTTTACTTTTTCCTTTGTTGTAGCTGTAGTTGCCGTGATATCCTGACTGACATGCTGATGTCCTTTGTATCCTGTTCCTTTGTATTTCCTCGTCCGATTGCACCGATGTAATTGTTCTTTCCTTTGCCTTCGCTGTAGTTTACGCTGTTGTTTTTCCATTGTGAATTTTCCTTTCGCTGCCTTGGGTGCATGTTGCTCCAATGTCCGGTGCTTTGCCTTGATCCGTGCCAAGTCCAGACGATGCACTCAGGGCATGTTGTGTGGCAATTCTGACGTTTGAGAGTGCTGCGCTGTTGTCTCGCTCATAGGGACGGGAGCGTTCTCAAACTCCCTTGAAATTCTGCGTCTGTAGGTCTGTAGATGTATTGTTCAGATTTAGGAGATGACTTCCTGACACGGACGTACTAAAAGTTACGTAAAACACAACGGGTGATTCATGGCGATTCACTGTGACATGGACGGCCCACCCTCCTGACAAGGTTCACAGATGTCTAAAGTTTCACGCTGCCATGACTTTAACTAAACGGAAAACCGTGCCTTGAGGCGTTCTTCGAAGTGTTGCAGCAGGCTGGATGGACGGCGACACAAGTGCTTCAAGCCCTTTGTTCAAAGCTGCCTCAATTATAGCTAGAACGTGCTAGAAGGATCCTTGCCAACAACATAGCGGCCCAAATGTGTATTTCCTCTATGAATTGCCTTTCTGCTCAAACAAGTATTTTCGCATGCTTAGCTAAAATACTATCTGAATGTGAACTTTGCCAAGCCTTTAAGCTATTTCCGTTTCAGTTCTCAAAATGATGTGACGAGATCGATCAAAAATCAAAACATATCAAAATCAAAACCATGTTTTGGTGCCAGGTCACGGTGACGGCACCTCGAGATGGATTGGGCAGAATAGGCACCAGTCGTGGAGTAGTGGAAACGAGTGGGGATGGGAGCAGTCTCTGGAGCAGATGATCTTCGTGTTGAGAGAATTGAAGGATATGGTTTTTTGCTGTGTGTTTGCCCAGGTCTTAGATTTTTCAGTGGCTCTTCTCTTTCTTTCCATTTTACTCTCATTTCTTTGTTGCTTTTGGCTTTTGTGTGATTTGTTCAGATTGTCGTTGGACAGTCTTCGAATAACTTTCACATGTAAGAGCTGAACGTTCAAAGCCCTTTGCACTAAAAGAGCTGCAGCCTTTTCATTGCCAAAAAACTGAACGGTGATGCTCACCATAGGAAACCTGCATGGCAGGATTTCATCCAACGTGGAATTCACCGTGTTGGATGATGAGGCGAATATGCTGTCGGTGATTGCAACCCATGACAGTCACACCGTCAGCGATAAACCAACACAGAAAATGAAGCCTTTGCTTGGGGTTTGCCAACTTGTTTTTGCAGGGGGATTGGCCGTTTGCCAAATAGTCCAACTGGATACCTTGAGGTTGCGTTTAGGTGCCCCCATCATGTGAAAGCCTGATGGTTGCGCAGTTCCAGAAAGGGATCGTGTCGATCTTTAAAACATGCATTCCATCAATCAACCCCATGGTAAAAGATTGTACCAACCGGCTCCGTTTACCAGCCTCATTCGACATGACTGATTATTGATTGACCATGCAATACACTGGGCAAATCCGCAGACTATAATATGTACCAAGTGGATAGAAGAAACATTCTTGATGCACGATGGCAATGAATGCCAACACGTTTGCATCTTGCGATTGTCAGGGGCACGGTCGTTGAAGTTGAAATTGATTTTTCCATAGCAGCAATGTAGCAAGATGATCCTTTTGGTTCGACAAATAACTTCAGGTGGTGCAACATGGTGCAACTGTTTTTGGATCATTTAGCTTTCTAAAGGACGAAAGCACCGTTTGGTTATGTTTGGTTGAAAATCGATTGAACAGCAAGATATCCAGGATGCCTGTATCCAACCATAATTCCTACCTGCATAAGTTCAGGGTGTCATGTGTCATCCAACTCGGCCCCTGACTTTGTCCTGGTTCCAAAAGGCCCCTACGTCACGGTGCAACATGATGAAAATGAATGACAATGGTGAAGACCACTTAGGACTTAATATGACTTAATAATTCGATTATTATATCTCTTTCAAAGGCAACATTGGCATGGACGTGGACTTCCTGGAGAGGAAACACTTCAAAGAGGATCTAAAGAGGATCCTCTAATGCAAACAGTTCAAACCGTTCCCCAGAGCCAACATGAAATGTGATCTCAGACTCTGGCCAGCAGCAGCGTAAGATGCGTAAGATGCATTTTGCCGGTGCTGTATTTAAATTGCACGATGTTCTTGAATAATCGCGCTGAATCATTTGTTTTTTACACTCAAAAAGTTTTTACCATTTAGTGAAAATGTCCTCTCACAGCAATGATTGCGCCAGTATGGACTTCGTCAGATTGAGGGCTTCTACGTCCTTGTGGAGAACAAGGAGACTTCGCAGTCATGCAGTGATTCAAAACTATCAATTTCTCAAGTCCTCAGTGATTCCCTTGTAGCAATCTTTGGGGGTTGTTTCTTGGTGCATTGTGCATGAACACATTGACGGGGTTTGCGTGGATCTTCCCATGAACTGAACAACATTGTCCCAGTGTCATCCACTTTCCAAAAAAACATGAAAATGCCACCACTGAAGTTTGGCTCAGCATTCGGCTCTGCCGGGCTTCCTGCTCAAATTCAGAGGCAAATAAAACCTCTTCAATGATGGCCAGCATGGCCTCACACGATCCATTGATTTCATCCCGTCTGTCAACTTTGCTGATTTGTTGCGCTTTGTGCCCTTTGGTCAGTTCTTTACCAGCGTGTGATGCTGGTTTGGGCCTCATCCAGAAGTCTCCACTTCTACGTCGTATTGAGCACGAAGTGCAACAGGACACTAAGCAGCCAAGGTTGTGGCTGGATTTTGTGTCAGAAATATGCTCTGTTTACAATGTTTACAATGTACAACCTGTGCAGGGATCTGACGTTAATATAGCATGAAAGCGGTGCACCTGCCAAGAGTTCAGTTTAATGTCAGATAGTGAGAATCACAGCCAAGATCACATCAAGATGACATGATGATGCTTGCGAACAAGAGTATAGAAAATGATACATGTTGATATTTGATTAAAGAAGATTAGATTTCAAATTCAACACAATTTTCATGTTTTTTTGCCTATGATTGTGATGGCTTGCGAAGCGATTACAGTTCTTTGCACGGCATCGCAAACACTTGTATAGGCCTTGGAAGTACATAGAACTTTTGCTGTGTCAACCCAAGCTGATCAAACTGGCTTGTCCAGAAATGTTTATGAGATGTCTACAGTACCATGTCCGAGGAACCAGCAAAGACCTTCACACCTGTCGATGGTGGTGTGAATCGTGCGTGTCGCGGAGCTCACGCTGGTGACAACCAAGGAACATACTTCGTTGTTCGCTCGGCTGATGACATCGCTGGTTGCAAGCTCCTTTGTGAAGAAACTGCAAACTGCGGAGGGATCGAATACCATACCTCCGGTCGTTGCGAAGTTTGGATTCGCCCTGATGGAGTTGGAGCCAGTAACCTTGGCACTTTGAAGTGCGGCCAGGGTTTGTATAGAGGAAAAATGGAGAGAAAACTAATCTTATCAAATTAATTGTAAAATAATTCTAGCTTTCTGACTTGCTGTGATACGCCATATCTTGCTATGCATTATGCATTATTCCTGGAGTTTGTTCAGTTGGATGAGCAAGTTTCCTTTGCAGCGCAGTTCAGACCGAAAGCCGTTAAAGCAATGCCAGGTATCGCGTTGGATGGCTACACATGTTTGCGTTACGGAAGCGAAAGCGATGGTTTCTTGGATGTTGATGGAGGGATCGACCGAAGTTGTCGCGGAGCTACCGAAAATGACAATAACCCCTCCCACTATACGGTTTTGGACCAGAAAACTCAGCAGCAATGCAAGCAGCTCTGCCGAGAGAACATGGCTTGCGTGGGCATTGAACATGCAGGAACACGTGTCTTGGATTGTATTGGCTCATTAGTACAGCATTTGGAGACAGGTTAAAAAACTGGTGGTGTTTTGAAGCGGGCGCTTTGTTGCGCTTTTGAAAGAGGCCATCATCGCGATCAGATCCATTGATCCACTGATCACCTTGTTTTATTCTCTCTTTCAGTGTCACTTCGGGATGGATTTCTTGCACTTGAGAAATCAATGCTTGAAGCCCTGATAGATAGAATGGATTCAATGAAACCAAGTCTTGCGTGGCATTAACTTCATTATATTTATTATTATATTTATTTATATGCAAATTTATATACATATTATATCATTTATATTATATTAACTGTCGGTAGGTTTTCGTATGCTTTTGTAATGCTTTGCAATGCTTGCTGCTGCAATTGACCTATTTCAACTTGATATATCTTAATGTCCGAGCTGTGCGAGCAACATTTTGCCCGACAGGTTGTGAGATTTGGACAAGGGCCGGTGGAATCCAATCTTCGCATTTCACTCCAGGTTCCTTGTGTCAAAAACTCGAGTTTACCTATGTCGACGGCTCCTTAAACAGAGCATGTCGAGGGGAAACTGTTTCTGACAACGCAGCATCTTACTTTTCAATAGCTACAGAAGGATCACTTGGTAGCTGCAAGAAGCGCTGTCGCAAGACACCTGGCTGTGTGGGCATTGAGTTTATCAATACTCGATGTGAAGTGTGGACACGACCTGAAGGCATCAAAGTGGGGAAGGAAGCGTCAGGCTATACTTGTTTGAGGTATCATGGTGGCTTGCAAGTTGCTCCCAGCACAAAGCAGGAGCGAAATGCTCGTTTCTTGATCCAAGCCACCTTTGGCCCAACTTTGTCTACCCTAGCCGAATTAGGCGCTACAACCTACGATGCTTGGATTGATGAGCAAATGTCGTTGCCACCAAGTCTTCTCCGTGTGTACTACCGGCAGCGAGTGAATCCCCGACCTGTGCTCCATGCTTCATTGATGGAGTCAGGGAGGCCAGCTTCCCGATGTGCTACAGGAGCTTTCCATTTCAAACGACACATTGTACCATAATTCTCCATTATTGTATGATTGATGTCCATTGATATGCTAGTTTTGAGGTGATGAGTCAGTGCATCCGTTGTTATGAGGCTTGTGCACAAGGAGAGTTCTATCAATTCGCACCGCCCGATTTGTTGTGAAGGATCTCGGTGGGTCAATAACGCGATCTTGAAGAGCGACAAGTATCGCAAGATCAAGGTCAGCAACAACAAGATCTTCGTCGATGGCTTGTTCCGCACAGATATTGACCCACTTTTCATCGGCAACGCTTTACGAGAGCCACATGCTTGTGCAGATATTGCCCCCAGATCATGGCAAGATGATGGTTATGCCTGTGCCACCCGCAAAGATAAAGTGGACGATGAATGCACCAAGGATTCTGTGTGGAAGGAAGATTTGTATTGTGAGCAGACGTGCTTTGATGTTGGTCTAGGCTACGAAGCTTGCCTACCAAAACGTTGCTACCAGACAGTCACAAAAAGTCACGAGCAGTTGATGTCAATTTCCTTTTTGCCTGTCTATAGACTCAAGTGTTGAGAAGATGAAAGCTCAGAAGTTTGGAATTCCAAATTAGATTCCAATTAAGGAAGGGGATGATTGCTCTCCTGGATGGCCTTCATTATCTTCGTTGTCGTATGAAGGATACATTTGCAAAGTCGGAGGCAATTCCGCGGGAGCATGGCTGCGGCTGGGCACGACCTCCGGCTGTGAGTCGGGTGTCTTCACAGTGCCTGGGGTTGAATTCAGTTGAAATTGTTTGCATGTGCAAGATGTCACGAACATGCAGGGAATCTCAGAGAAGCAAGTATGGCAAGGCGGGTCAACATAAGTCACCAAAAGTGCAACAGAGTTTTGCAACGTTTCATACCCCATGCGATCAAAGAATCGCTCGCGTTTAATTTTTTGCCTTCGCAAAAACGCAGAAACAAATACCGTAGTAAAGTAATGCAAAAGCAAACTAGCCGCTGGATATCCGGAAAGCAATGAAGACAGTATCTCTCTCTCTCTCTATATATATATATATATATTATATAAGCCCCCTAAGCCATGAAAAAGCAAGGTTTTGGTCACCAAAAAACCAGGTTATTTACCGTAAAAACCACTGAAAATGTAGGTTTTGAGGGCCCATGGTATATACTATTATATATATATATACACATAATACAGGTTGCGGAAAAAGGCTACGAAGACCATGTTTGAGAACAGCCACAACACCCTCCTCCTCCTCCCACCAATACCCCCACCCAAGCAACCAGTCAATCACCCAACGAGCCACCATCACCACGAACCTTTTTAATGACAGCAGTTGGTTGGGCAGCTAGTTGAGCAGTCTTTGATGATAACTTCAGCGATGTTTGATGACAGCCCTTCGCTCACAAGAACCCTTCACAGTCGCTTTCGGGAACTACAGTAATTAGAGGTAATGCTTTTTTTGATGCTCTTTGCAAGATTGAGAAGTGAGACGTGTGCTGCGCAGGATGCCCCTTTGCCAATTACTTTTTGCTCCATGAAGACTGAGGCAATGCTGATTCCGGCTGTTTGGAAGTCGAATCCTGACGATAGCATCCTGCAGCCGCTGCAGTTTGATGTTTTCCGTCCTGGCGTGTTGCTGCTGAAGGCACAAGAAGATCAGAAATACTTGAAGACTAACGACGTTGTTTTGACCTTATTGAATTCAGGCTTTCAAGTTGGAACAATGTCTTTGTAGTTGAAATCAGTCGAAGATATGCAGATAGCACTCATGCGTTTCTTTTTTCTGGCGAGGCGCCACCGGCGCAGTGCAATCTCGGAACTATAGTCCAATCTGATGCTGTTCCTTGACAGACTTGCAAGGAGATGAGATGAAACAACAATGTTCCATTCGAATATTGTGTATTTTGAAAAGTACCATAAGTACCCCTCTTTGGGTAGGAGGCAATGATAGGCAATGTCATGCTGGCCAATGCGATGCAATCAAAAACAAGACCAAAACCATCCAGAATTATGTATAGCAAATAAGATTTGTTGGATGGGATGTGTTTACCAGACCTTTGGCTGTTCTCAGGAATCTGCAGGCCAATTCTATATGTTGGAAGAACGCTTGGAGCTGTTGGAGAACACTTTGGAAAACCCAGCTGCGACAGGAGTAGAAGGCCGGATTGTAGAGAATGTGGAGCCATGCATCCGCATGCATGATCAAAATTCAATATTGATTATAGTTAATAGTTAAGCATGGATGTACAATATATATATATATATACCCATGACATGTGATGTTGGAGTGCCTTCCAACCTGTGTAGTGACAGGCAGCAAGTGCCCTACTGTGCCGAAGACTTTCCTTAACGAGCATAGCTGCAAATTGCTACCAGGGTGCTTGCCGTTGGGACAGCCAGGCTCTCCGACCATTGGGATGAGTCAAGCGGAATTTCTTTGGGACGAGCCTACCTCATGTCGACTTTACTGTCGCTATAGTTCTTTTTTGTGTATTGGTACCTCTATAGAGGTCTTGCTTTGCCGTGTTCGCACTTGCACTATCATCATCGCTTCTGGACCACGCCTCAAGGTCTTTCTGTGTCCCTGACCCTTGAAAACCTCGAGAAGTTCTTCACCGTTGGTGGCCGTTACGTCTATGTGGTGTCTGGCTTGCGCACAACAAGCTCTCCATGCGGCAAGGCACAGACTGGAATTCGCAGAGACATTTTTGAAATACTGTGCAGAAGACAACTCATGCAGAACCCCGAGTTAGACATGGCGTATCTTGAATCTTCATGTTACATTTGTAAGAGTAATGCCATGCGATATCTCACGATGTTCAGCTTCCTCTGCGCCTTTATGTGACAAAATGTGACTAGGTCTCACGGTGGAAGCAGCTGGCATGTGGATCAGGGTGTGTGGCATCCAATCTTCCGAATGCCACGATTGAGAGGATTCAAGCTTCCCTCGAAGAGGGCGAAGGATCTTTCCGGGACATAGATGTCTCTTGCTCAGATGTGGAAGCTGAAAGCATTGTTCAAGTGGGCGGGGCCTTCTTCCAGCATGTCCACATCGATGAAGGCAATGTGTATCTCGGTGTTTCAAAGTTACGTCAAAGTTTGTCTCTTTCTGTTTGAGAGATTAAGGAACAAAAACAAATTATGCCGCATATGCCGTGAATGACAGGATTTATCATGCGAGTTACTTCAGGCCAGTGTATTCCACTTATCACGTCATAGAGTCATAGCATTAAAACGAGGAATGAACCAATAAAGTCAATATCTTTCAACGCATTGCAGTCAGTAAAGTAACGAGGTTTGACTTCACGGACTGGACCTTGCAACATCCTGGCGGGGCTGCGAAAATCAAGCAGCTACTCAGCTAAAGATCAAGCTGAAGGGTCATGAAGGTCGCATGAAGGTCGCCAAGTCTGTCCTTTTAAACCTTTTCTCGATATTTAGATGATTTATGATGGTTTCTTGATGGTTTCTTGAGGTCGGCCAACAAGGGAGCAGTTTTAAAAAACAAGACAGAATCCACGAACCCGAATGAAGAAACGGAAGCTACGCGAAAACTGCAACACAGCTACTCTCAGCTACTCTCAGATCTCTCAGCCAATCTACTCTCAGCTACTCTAGTATAGCTACTCTAGTCTCAGCTACTTTCGGCTACTCTTGTGTCATCCATTTTCAGCTACTTGAGCTACTCTATGCTCAGCTACTCAGCTACTGCTACTCTCAGCCACTCTTGTCTCAGCTACTTTCACTTGCTACTCTACTCTCAACTACTCTAGTCTCAGCTACTACTCTGCTCTCAGCTTCTTGGATACTCTTAGCGACTCCAGGCGCAGCTACTCTAGCTTTTTCATTTATTTTTACAACGCTAAAAGTATTATTTGTGCGACGCGTCCGCCACTTTTCAAGCAACTCACAAAATGTTGCGCGTTCCAGGACGTTTGACACTGTGTCATGTTAGCGCAGCCCTGACACTGCGATTCATCAAAACAGCACCTTGGCCATATCACAACATGTTGTGCCTGCCACGAAATTGTCAACTGCACCAGCACAAAGTGCTGCGCCTGCCACGAGAAAGCGACACGCTAACATTGACACCTCCACGCCATGTCACACAACGCAACAAAAGCACGCTAATTTGCCAGGAAATCGACCTTTGTGAGCGCCGCCCAATGGTGAGGCTTGGCGACCTCAGCGCGGGCACCCTGCGAACGGTTGCCGACGGTTGCGAACGCCGAAACAACGCTGAGCGAACACGACTCCAACCTCTAGACCTCCAGAATTAACGGGAACGAGTGACAAAGGGTGAAAAGTAGTAAAGCATGTACATCCTAGGTGCGCAGTGTTTGCAAGTTTGCTCTTCAAAGTTGCCACTCCGGTCCTGACAGGTTTACAACAAAAGGCTACAACCTGGTCTTTCCATCTTGGCATCCTATGGAGAGATGGGACTCTGGAGTAGCTCCAGATGTCATTGGCCCTGGATTTGTGGGCAACTTGGATAGTCTTGTGCGTGTGATGTGTGAAGTTCCTTGATCTTTCAATGACGAGTGTGTGTGCATTACATTGACTCTTTTCATTAAGATACAAGGATGGAATGTCCTTTAACAGTGTTCCCTTTTTGATCTAGTATGGAATGGGAGGATTCCCCTTGTGTGCATCCGAAGATAGTGCATTAGCAGTGAATTAGAAGGTTTGTTCCTATGAAATGGGGACTCTTGCAAGGATCCAAGAAGAATTCTTTTGTGGTCAATGCAAGTCTATTTCTCAACTTCGTCAAATTAACTCCTTCTGTGTTCGTCGCCGCCATCCTATGGTCATGTTTCTGTTGTGACGTTGAATGAATGGCAATGTGTGAAAGCCGATGCAGGGGGCATCAATTCCAAGATAATCCAACCTTAGCAGCATTGATCAGGCTGTCGTTGTTTTGGTTGGTTCACCGCTGCCACTGTGTTTGGAATTTCTGTCAACACAAGCCTTTCTGAAAACTGCTCAACATTGTCGCTATATGTCACTTGCAAAGCCTTGAAACGTAACGAAACTTATGGCTGCAAAGGGGATGCAAAGCAGTTCCTGTCTGAGGCAAAATGGGCAGCTCCGTGTTGTTTCACAACCTGCCACAGCCTTTGCAAACAGAAACACTTGCACTGGCGCTAGGTGCAGAAGCTGCTGCAGACTTGGACGCACGCCTTGAAATTGTGTCTGGAATGCTGCAGGCACACACTTGATAAATATACTTTTATCTCATTTGAAAAACATGTAATATAGTGCAGAATTATACTGGAACAATTTCCATCCAAAAACAGATACAACATTGACAGTAGATGTGTGGATGTGATTAGGTGTAACATTTGTGCAGTAAATTTGCATTTTGGATTCAATGTCGCTCTATCTAAACATTGGTACATTATGTGTACATGAGGGTCGTGTTCCCAAACGATTTGCGTACAGTGCACCGTCACCATCGGTTTTCAGAGCGGCACTTCTCAGCGGCGTAAGCTTCAGCATGCTTTCCCGTTGGTTTTCATTGAAACTATTGACTTATCTCAAATGAGCCACGCTATAAACCCTCCATGTGGCAAGAAGGGAGGTCATAAGAACGTGCGCACGAGCAAAACCCTGAGATGCGTAAGTCAGGGCAGGCTGTCGCTGAAGCAAAATACTGGACTGCCTAGGCGTAAGCTGGCACTGTGGCCGGGTAGAGAAGTGATGTGTAACTGGCAGCGTAAGCCATTCCTTACGACCGCGCGAGAGGAACAACCTTTGTCACAAGTATGCCAAGAATTGCGTTTCACGTAAAGTTCATTATATAGATTAATACATTATATGTCAAAAAAACTGATGGTTTATGGATGTGAGTAGCTACCAGTCACGCGGGATGGAGCCAACTTGAACCTGCTTGGATAGCTCAGGAACTGTCAGAAGTCTGTGGCTCTCCTGGTGAGGTGGCCAACAACCCACAAATTGGACATCACTTTGCTTTCGATCATGGCGTTCCAGACAAGCATGATTGGTGGTTGGACACGGAACTTGGGCTGCACAATCGCAGGGTTCTTCTGTGTTCTGCTTGCGTTTTCCTGCTGCATTCCGACTTCTTAGACTCTTTGATGGTTTTGGAGTTTCAAGTCTTGCAGGTGCCGTTTGCCGAGAGCTGTGGTATGTCTAGATATCATGGTTAGCCCACGTGGGCCTTCGATGTCATTCAATCATCAAAAGGCTGATGATTTTCCGCTGAGCGGATTCCATTGCGATTTGAACAGTCATATAGGCACCGGTTGTTGGTGTTCTTGTTGTTGCTGTTGCTTTTGGGCCTGATGTTCAAAAAAGTGAGGTCCAGGCCGCCGCCCCCTGAATCCCCCAAAATCTTGCAACATGTGGCGCTGTGCTGTACCTCACAGTATTGCTCCTGTTGGCTGTTGCAGCGTTTTTTTTGGTGTTGTCGTCGTTGCGGGTGTTGTTGCGTTGAGGTTGTGGTTGTTACACCCACGAGACTCTCCATTTAAATACCCTTTTTCTGGCCCAAAGCCGCCCGCATCACCACTTAGCGTTGCCCATAAGCCCCAAGGCCACCAGAACGGCCTCACTCTTTTGATCTTTTTGATGGCCCAAAACTTGCATGCGGCGTTGCCTTAGCTTTCCGCTTGCTGCCGAGAGGGCAAAAGCGGCTCTTTTTTGACGGGTGGCCAACATGCACAAAACCTCGCAAATGCTGTCGAAAATGGCCTTTGGTGTAAACAGCAGCAAAATTACGGGTTCCTGGCAAGCCGGCAGCGGAAGTTTCAACAGGAAAACTGCCTATAGGTCCAAGGAAAAAATAGGCGTATAATGCTTCAACCATGTTTCATACACATGACTAGCAGCATCGGTGTGCGAAACATCTTCAGCTGCCGCTCGCGCTCCTAAATTTGTGCTCGTACATGCTCGTACTCTTGTTACAAGTCTTGCCATCATTATGGCTGTATTGGTTCTAAGTCTTGCGCAGTGGCCTCAACCTGTCATGGCTGACACTCCAACCTCGCCAAATATTGCGCCTGCCACAAAAAGCGACACCGATTTCACCAATACTACGCTTGCCACTAAAAGTAATAGTCTAACTTCTCCAAATAGTGCACCTCGCACGAACAGTGACGCATGAAGCCATATAAAAGGTCCACAGTGCAGGCCGATCCGACCATGCTCCGAGCGTGGACTCGTCATCTCGCTTAGCTGCCACAACATTTTTGTTTGTGGATGAGCGGTGTGGCAAAAACAGAGCCAAAAATGATTACATGAACATGACTGTCTTGTGAATTGAGGAGCAGGAGCTGAAAAAATGTGAGACATGCTACAAGACATCGTGTTTTTGACATGTTGTCTTGTCAAAACACTGCAAATATGGTTTGCTTTGCGCCGGTATTTGCGATACATTTTTACGCATTTTAACCCGTGTTTTCTACGCATTCGTTAAAATACAGTGTAAATGGCTGCTTTCATATCTTTGAACGTTGTCAATACCAGCGGCAGGCGCACTATTTGATGGCGCTGGAATGTCAGTTTCAAGCAATCTATTTGAGGACGTTGGAATGCCATTTTTGTGGTAGGCTCAAAAATTGGTGCAATTTTGGCTCGCCAGAGCGCGACATGTTGCATTCACGCATCTCCGCGCCAGATATGAATGATGTACACAGTGTTTTTGTTTTTGTTGTTGTTGTTGTTGTTGTTGTTGTTGTTGTTGTTGTTGTTGTTGTTGTTGTTGTTGTTGGTGTTGCTGTTGTTGTTGTTGTTGTTCTTGTTCTTGTTCTTGTTCTTGTTCTTGTTGGTGTTGTTGTTGTTGTTGTTGGTGTGGTGTTGTTGTTGTTGTGTTCGTGTGTTGTGTGTGTGTGTGTGTGTTGTGTGTTGTGTTGTGTTGTGTGTGTGTGTGTTNGTGTCGNTTGTTGTTGTTGTTGCGGTGTGGTTGTTGTTGTGTTCTGTTCTGTCTGTCTGTTCTTGTTCTTGTTGGTGTTGTTGTTGTTGTTGTTTGGTCGGTGTTGTTGTTGTTGTTGTTGTTGTTGTTGTTGTTGTTGTTGTTGTTGCAGTTGCTGCTGCTGCCGCTGCTGCTGGTGTTGCTGCTGTTGTTGTAGTCGTTGTTGTTGTCGTTGTTGTTGTTGTTGTTGCAGTTGCAGTTGCTGCTGCTGCTGCTGCTGCTGGTGTTGTTGTTGTTGTTGTTCTTCTTCTTCTTCTTTTTCTTATTTTTTTATTGTTCTTGTTGTTGTTGTTCTTGTTCTTGTTCTTGTTCTTCTTCTTCTTCTTCTTGTTGTTGTTGTTGTTGTTGCTGTTGTTGTTGTTGTTGTTCTTGTTCTTGTTGTTGTTGTTGTTGGTGGTGGTGGTGTTGTTGTCGTTGTTGTTGTTGTTGTTGTTCTTGTTGTTTTTGTTGTTGTTGTTGTTGTTGTTGTCGTCGTCGTCGTCGTTGTTGTTGCTTTCCCGGTCAAACACTTTTCGTCAAGGTCAAACCTTGTGTTGGAAGAAAAAACCCAAATGTGACGCTACTAAGACTAGCGCGCTTGTCAGGAAAGTGACGTTGCAATGCCACCAAATGCCACGAAAAGTGATGCTCCAACATCGCCAAATAGCCCGCGTGTCAGAAAAGTGTCCTTTTCTAATGATATTTTTTTTCTGTTCTTTTCATTGCAGTCACTCCTGTCATTCCTTCCACGAAAAACAACAACTATTGTGCCTGCCACGCAAAGTGAACTGTTCTTTTACTCTTCCTTTCTGGCACTCTTTCTTTCGTTTCTCTTTCGCGTTGTTGACGCACCAGCCTCACCAAATATTGGGCCTGCCATGAAAAGTGGCCCTTTCTGCTATTCTTCCTTTGTGCCATTTGTCCTTTCTGTTAGTTTCCTTTCCGTTATTCTTCCTTTCCCTCACTCTTGCTTTCTGTGTTTTTTGCTCTTTGTTACCTTTCCTTTCTGTTAGCCTTCCTTTCTCTTACTCTTGGTTTAGTTTCCTTTTCCCTCTTTTCTCTTTGCCCTTGTTTTCTGTGATGCCTGCTTTTTGTGATTCTTGCTTTCTGTTGCGTTCTTCTTTTATACATAGTTGTTTTTCTGTTTTCCTGCTATTCGCCTGATGTTAAAACTCCGTAACTCGGAAGTTTTCCACTTGATAATTTTCAATTTCAATTGAAAGTGACGGTACGAAAAAAACATTTTGATGTTTTGAAAAACGGATGCCCAACACCCAGATATCCCACCAAGACTAAAATATGAAGAAAAGGAATACCGCGGATATTTCCAGGTATTTTGCTCGCCAAGACCTTTGGAAATAAACGTTTTACGCAATTAGACCTTTATTTGTCGCAATTAGTTTTTTTTTGCAATCAAGATTTTTGGCAAGTAGGTCCTACCCTCAAGGACACAGGGACGCTTTCCCCCCTACCTCTATGAACATTTGTCATGTTTTTTGTTCTCGGGGTGCCGAATTGAGGACTATGGATATTGGAATGACAGGGCTCAATTGGCCAAAACGACTGTTTGGACAATGCGCGCGCTGTTTGCCCAAGATCAACTCCGACAGCGCGCGGCTTGGGCCTTGTCGCAGATTTATGTGTGTTCCGTCTATGGAGGCGGTTTCTCAGATCGAACAGCATCTTAGCTAAAGAAGTTGTGAAACATTTTGAAAAACGAATCCAAATGTGTCAAATTCTGCAAAGAGTGTGCGGGCGAATCCCGTTCTTTTGTGCAGGAGCCGTGGCTAAACTACTACGATATCTTTGTGCGCCATGCCTTCGGAAATTTGCGAGATGTGATCAGGGAGGTCACCTACAACCCGATCATGGGTAACTATTTGACATACAAAGGAAATCGTGCGCTGGATGCTTGTCTAGCTGAGTCTAGCTGTTTAGTAATGATTTGAGGCTTGCCAACTTGATCATGACCTCGGGCTGTAAAGGCTGTAAAGTCGAAAACATTGCCTTATAGAACTCAGATACTCGTAATTGTTTATGCACTATTTCAAGGTGTCATAGTCACAACACTATGTATCACATAGTTTGGGCGTCGCTCTCTCTCTCTCTCTCTATGGGTGTCGTTCTAAAGGTCCTTGTCTTGAGTGTAGTGTTCAATGACCTTTGGTATGCCAAAATGACCTTTGGCAAAGTTAAAAGCTGAATTTGATAAAGTATTTTTTTTGGGCGAGAGTTTGGCTTAAGTATTTTTTTTGGCTAAAAATGGCCGTTTCGAGAAGAAGAAAGATTAGATCCACCACAATATAGCAAGATGTTTTTGCTGATACGTCTAATCAATCAATATGCTTGATACCGCTTGATACAATGATTTCGGATGTGAAATCAGCGAAACTGGCGTATACGTTAAGCTTCTACGTCTCCTTGGCCAACATGTGTAACATCTGTGAGGATAGCACTGGCCGATTCCCTGATGAGAACTATGCTCGTGAGGCGTGGCCCTGAGCAACCTGGATCTGACTCTTTAAACTAGACTGCTTACAGATGCTTACAGCACCACCTGCCATATCCTGCCATGTTTATGCAGGTTCAACATCAAATTTGCAGCAAAAAGCAGTTGAAACTGAAAGCTATTTTTGGATGTGTGGATTCATGTCGGTTCGATCCGGATTTCTTGGCCATAGGTCATGCAGTTGTTTTCCATTGGCCTGTGGAAATTGAATCCTGATGGTTCCCAGATGTTGGATGCAAATGGGCACCCAATCCCAACATACAGCACCTCGGCCCTCGGCTTTGTTGACTCTCATGGTTCATGAAGGGTTTTGATTTGTTGTGAATTGTTTTGATGTTTTCTTTCTGATCTTTCGAAAATTTGCTTTGTTGTCTCTTCATTCTTTATTTTCTTTACCAAAGCACGCCATACTGCACGAGGCAATGATGACATCATGAACTTTGCTCGGGTTTTCACTGGTTTCGATCAGCAAAGGGATAGAGGCAACATGGAGGATCTCGATGGCCAGAATCGAATGGATCCAATGCAAATGAAGGCAGTGTGACGAATGGTGCCGGGAAACTTGCGGAACCCCTCCTTAAGACAAGCGCCAGACATGGTAAAGTGAAGTAAGTGAACCATTGAACCACTGTGTTTGTTTAAATTTGTTCATCTTTGTGTTTGGGACGATCCTCCTAATCAGATGCATCAGATGTCGGCAACGTCTTCGACTGTCTTCACATCAGGCGGACTGGCATGACAAGTACCCAAAGCCAAACCTCCATGGCGAGTACCTGGGTGATGGCTATCCATTGTGCTCGGATGCCGCGGAGCAAGCATTCTTAAAGAAAGGCGCTCGCTACTCCTTCGTTGGCAAAACTTTGGACGACGAACAGGGGGCTCTCAAGTTATCCAGCACATCAGACCTTTTCAAATCTCTATGCTTTGACACCGAAGGTACCTGCAAGTACAATCTGACAGTGGAGCTGCAAGAAACCCTTGCCTGCAACGGGAATGAATGTACTTCCCACACTGTCAACAAGGTTGATGTCCAAGGTGGTTTGTATGAATACTTGGAGCCGACTTGCGTGAACCTCTTTTTCTTCAATGGGCAAAAGTCCCGTACTTAGCTTGCTCAGATCTTACAGATGTTTATGACGTTTGATGTCAGGCCTGACGTTTGATTTCCAAGTTTACAGGGTTCCAAGTCGCAGCGTGGCACCTGTTTTTTCAGAGTTGAAGAGGGGGTCCGGTGCAAAATGGACAGAGAGTCAGATCTGTTTTACTTCATTTTTCTTCATCTTCACTTTTGGATCATTTGATTTGTTGATAGCATTTTCAAGGTCAACTGAAGGTGGCCGCAAATTTGGCTGGAGCTCAACCACCAAATGCCGCGATCCAAATGCACTCATTGCTGGCATTAGCTGCTGCAGCGGCTGCAAGAACAAAACGACCGGATACATGAATAGGAAAGGATACACTTGCGAGAACGCCGCAACAAAATGGCCCGAAATGTACACTGAGCATTGTGCCTTGTTTGGTCCTCTTCTTCCTTTTCCTTAATTTCATTTTGCTCCAATCTGGCTGCAAATCATGTTGGTTTAGAAATTCTGAAAAACACTGCTGGGATAAAATGTTTAAATGATGAGCCTCAGGTAATCTAAAGGAGAGTTGGAGAAGCAGCAAGTACTGTGAGCTTGCTTGCTTTGAAGCTGGTCTTGGCTATGAAGGTTCAGCCCTTAGCGGAGAAAAACCAGAGTGTTGCCTCCGCATTTTGGAAGCGAATCAAAGGCGAAATTTGTTTTCTTTCATGCAGTCCCGGCAGTCCCCCAGTTCCGAGGAAGTGATTGCTCACATGGACCCTGGGAGGGTCAGCGTGTTTGCAATTACGATTTCGAAAGAGTCCGTTTTGCTACAGCTGAAAAGGTTTGTGAAGCAAAGGGGTTGGAAATTTGTCCACAGAAATTGGAGAACTATGGTTGCAGTTACAACGACATTCATGTGTGGACGCAGGAGCAATAGTCTGCCGAGCTGAAATCGGAATGTTGTTTTTGCATGCATGTTATCATGTTTCTGCTTTCTGAATGTTCATGTATGTTCATGTATGCTAGGATTGCATAGGGCCATGATACGTACCAATTATCTCCGATTGTATTCAATTGTATTCTCAATCACTATTGTCACTGTCAATCCTGTCACCTTAGTACTCCACAGGACAAGTGCACCTATGAAGTTTTGGTGCATCCTGGTGGACTGGTGAGTTCCAACTGGACTAGCAAGACCAGGCAGAACAAGTTCTCAGTCCACTGGAAGGATGATAACTTCCCAAGCTCAACTTCTCAGAGTCCATGCAGTGGTTGTCGAATCTCTGGTGATCTGTGCTCATGCGACATGACGGTAGAAACTCGTCCTGTTTTCTCCAGCGTGCCAACAGTCTCGCAATTGTCAGAGTTGAAGATTGGTGCTGCGCCGCCCACTTTCGCTTGTTCAGACAATTGCGATCAAAACGTACGGGTCTACAAGACAGGAAGCACCATTGATGAACAGACAGTTTTTGAACATCAAGGCATGTTCTACAGCAACAAAGCTGGTGTGGTGCTGCTGAGTGGTGGCTATGAATTTCGCAATCCACCAGTTTTCATGCCAACTGTCTATGCTGAGCGGAGGCACTGTTTTTTACAGAATGTGAATTATGTACCTTTGATGTCCATTGATTAGATCAGGACACGCAAAAGGGTATCATTTGGTCCTTTTAGACGCACCATGCAGGGTCTTGTTAAGGTTTTTCAGAGCCAGCTCAAATATGCTCAGTTGCAATGGAACATTGTGAAGCGTGGGCAATGGCGATCAAACAAAGAAACCATAAGAAAGCCGAAGCCGAACATGACAATTCCATGATTCCAAGCAATCCCAACCACGGCAGCTCAAGAAGGGATGATTTCAATGCCAAGCCCCTCACCGAAAACACACAGCCAAACGATGCGACCAACATGCCCAAGCAAACAGGAACATAAGCACAAAAATGGGCACAACATATATAAAGTGAGCACAGCAGCGCAGCATTTCTGCAGGTTTTTTGTGCATATGTCTTGGCAAGTCTTGACATGGTCTTGAAATTGCGGCCAGGCATGCGCTGGCGGAAGTGGAGAGCCTCATCGATCACTTGTTCCAGCACCCGAATACCGCACCTTTCATCAGCTACCGTTTGATTCAGAGACTTGTAACCTCCAATCCTTCGCGGACCTACGTCAAAGATGTGGCAGATGCCTTCAAGACTGGTATGTATGGAGGGTACCTGCGCAGCACAAGAATGCACAAGATATGATAAGATATGTAGAGAAGTTGTAAATTAAGTTTTACTGTTTTACTGGAACTGGAGCTGTTTGAAGTGCAGGTCATAGGCAGTGACCAGATGTAGGATGCATGTGGGCACCCATGTGCATTCTGCATCATTCTGGCATCTTTTAGTGCTTCAAGTTGTGTTGATTGTGTCCTCAAGTTTCAGCATGTGTATCATGTGTCCTGTGCAAGGAAGACCTACTCCGGCAAATATGGAGATCTTGCGGCGACGTTCGCTGCAATCTTGCTACATAGTGAGGCACGTTTCCCAAGATCTCTTTCTGATGGAGCATTGAGGGAGCCATTGCTGAAGTTTCTTCACATTATGCGCTCTCTGGAATACAAAGATAAGCAACCAGATCGGTTGGTGGTTTTGGATTTCTTGCAGGACTGAAGAATGAGACATGATGATCATGATGATCATGATGCGTGTGAGTCTTGTTCAAGGGATTTACTGTAAAAGTTCTAGCTGTATTAGTACTGCACTGAAAAACATCGCACACGGAGGACACGATCGGACAGTTTCCCTTTCGACACAAATCCGTGTTCAGTTACTACCTCCCAGATTTCAAGCCAGACAGCTTCCCAGATGGCCTGGTGGCGCCGGAATTCCAGATCTTCACTCCAACGCAGATGATCAGTTCTTTGAGCGTGATTTGTGGGAAGACATTTTAATCGACTATACACTTTAATGACAATATTAAACTTATGCTTCATCCTTGCTCATTTATATCAATTCAGTCTCGTGCTTTTCTTTTTTTTTAATTGGGGACAGGGAGCAAACGCGAACGGATAGCTGCATGCAACTTCCAAGATGAAACAAGAATGAAAAGAAATTGAAGAGAAGGATTCCAATGCGTTCATTTCATGTTTGTTCCACATGGCTCACCAACACATTCACTCCGTGACCAGATTTCGTGAACGGCGCCGCCTCGTTGATCGACCGCGGCTTCGGTTCTTGCGATCGCGGCTTTGGAACAGAAGCGCCAGACGATCCAGACGGAAGCTCGAACTGTGCCTACGGACAGCTGGAACTAGGAGCGCATGCACATGCGTCGCATACGAGCATCCATCCAGACATGCAGACAGCCAGAGAGCAAACATGTCTACTTGAATGCATATATATATATACCCTACAAGTCCAAAGACTATTTATTTAATAGTCGTTCCACGTAAGACTATTTCTTGGCATGGTGTTATGTAGTCACGCTGGATCACGCTGGATCACGCTGGATCACGCTCTGGGACCATCAATATTATTCATTATATATCATGTATTGAAGAAGTTCCACTTATGATCACTAACACACATGAGGACACCAAACCGCAAAGATCCCTTACGGACACTTCTTTTCATCTTTTGGGCATCCATCACGTACGAAGCTTTGATTGTCGCATTAACCTTGGCTTGAAGAAGCTGGAAAAGGTTTACCAAATATGTATAAGTCAAATGGACAAGTCATTAGTTCTGCAGTTTGCATTTTTGCCCAGGAACTTTTGTATCTTCCATGTGGTTGTTTTCAGCCTGCCAGCCACTGACAAAGCCAGCAAGTGCCGGCACAAACAAACAAACAAAAACAAACAAGCAAACAAACAAAGAAACAAACAAACAACCAAGCAAACAAACAAACAAATCAAAAAAAAGAAAAACAACAAACGATAAAACAAGCCAACCAACAACAAACAAGCAAAGAAACAACACACAAAGAAAGAAAGAAAGAAAGAATCAAACAACGAACAAAAAAAGAACAAAGAAACAAAGAAACAAACAAACAAAGAAACAAACAAATAAATAAACAAACAAACAAACAAACAAACAAACAAACAAACACAAACCACCAAAGAACTAACCAACCCCCAAAAACCAAACGACAAAGAAAAAGCACCTATTACATGCAGAGGCTGCCTTAGTTTTCCCATTCGAAGAATCCAACGCCGTCTCTTTTGTACTGGGGCTCGGATGTAAACATCTCAGATGCGCAAAGTAGAATCTAGAAGATGCAAAATTGCAAACATGAACTCGTCGACTTTGATGATTACGATGGCAGTACAAGTGCCACTTGACTGAAATGAAAGCACTTTAAATCCAAGAAACTCTTCAGCCAGTTCATAGCATCTTCATCCACCCAGCAGGCCACAAAACGCGGATTTAAACCTCAGCTTTGCAGCAACCACCCCAAATTCAATTAAGCGATCCAAGACCTTCAACACGGATTAGGACCAAGTTACGCTGACGCCGAACGTCCCTTAACAAATGGCCAAAAGCCTTAGCTGATACTTGGAATTTACAGGGTTGCTTGGGAGGAAATGTAACAACTTCAGGATGAAAGCCAAACAGTCAAAAGCCATCAAAATGTAAGGAGGGCACATGAATCTTCGGAAAGACGAGCCATTCCTGTTTGCCCATCCTGATGACCACAAACCAATGCCACAAATTTTGGCTATAGGAAGCAACTTTGGTATTCTTGCTTTCCTAAACTTGGAAGAACCGGCCTGAAGGATTCCTGACTAAGAACAAGATGTACTTTGCAAAACAGCATTCCTTCTGCAGACAGTTGTCGAGCTTGTTCGTGGCTCCTGAATTGGCATTAAAAACGCAAACAAGATTTGATACAAAAAACATCATCATGTGGATCGAAATATTCTAAACACCTAGCATGAAGCTTACTCCACATCACAAGTGTTTGGCGATGGTATGATTGGCAACTACTTCTGCAGTTGAGTTTCAAAAACCGGGGAAATCGTTCACACAGCCCGAAATATCTTGACATAGCATTCCTCAGTCATGGCAACTTAATTTGCCCACTACATGTACTTCACCGCTAAAATCATAGGGCAGTTGCGACACCAGTACAAAGACAAAGTGAAAAACATACCCTTAAAATATTCTCGATGTTAAGGATCAACGCAACCCACGTCATGGAAGTGCGGGGGTCAACTGGATTTTGTTGAGCTTTCTCTAAACAAGATGTCAGCCACTCCAGCACTATTCTGCCATTGAAAGCCTTGAGGGTCATGAGGCAATCGCAATTCTTCTTTTTCACCTAAGAGATTGGAAGAAAGAAACGCAAAAGCTGCATTCTAATTCTGATATCCTTTTTCTATTTTGTCCTTACTATTTCAAAACCACACACCAACGCAGCACTAAACACTTACAAAAAACCAATTGACACAACAACAAATTGCACCCAGGAACCATGCTAGGGGTAAACGGGTTTTGGCTACAATGAATTTTCTTCGCTCGAGCCCAGGCCGTAAATTCTTTGAAAGCAGTCTCCAATTTCCTCTCTGCCCCAAAGAACCCAGTTTCACATAGGAGGTTCCTTGTGGTTTCAGGATGGGCCCAGAATAAATGGCAACAAAACAAATAATTCAAACCAATCAATTCATACGAGTAAACATTTGACATTGAAAGTGAAAAATCTTCTAAATCCCAAGAATCATGGCGGCCCCGTTTGCATTAAACAGCAAACCCAGGTTGAGGGTGTGCATCTGGCATATCTTCAGCAAGTCGGGATGGAAGTTTCTCAGGGCCACCAACGGACCTTGGACAAGACACATGACACATCTAACAACACAACCGCTTTATTCGAATAAAACTGGTTTTTGTCACCTTTACCGCCAAAAAAGCTAAATTCCAAACCCTCGAAATCTGACAATGTTCAAGTAAAGCGACAAATATCTTCATCAGGGATTTCACAAAGCAAAAATTCCACCAATGTATGTTCTGGAGTTCGGTCCATGCTTTGATCATCAACATGGTAATAGTGATGTCGGCTATCACCACAAGCATAAGCAGGGCACTTCCAACAAACTGGACAATTCGCCCCACCTTTCCAGCTACTCACCAAACCAAAAACAGTTTTGTGCCAGCTCCAATCCCCGCGAATCTCCGTGACACAGAACTTATTGAAGTTTGTTGTGATGGGGACCCCTGGTTGTTGTAACAGGGGTTCCCCAAAAGGTCCCTGAGTAGGAAGGTATCCAAACCACATGCTGTTGATGCTCCATGTCACCCGACGGTAGATAGCATTCAGCGTTTTTCTTCCATAAAGCAAATGTTCCTCTATACTGAACAGAAGCCATCTAGACTGTCGAACTGATTTTGGACGAAAGATAGGGCAGTTGAGATATATCCCCACCACTTTTTCTGGAGCTGTAAAGGGAAGTTGCCTCGCCTTTGCAGAATCTCCGTATATCCCTAAAGGGATCATATCACTTGAAGCATCTAGGCAAGCGGTCGTCCATGGAGATCTAACCTGCCTATGATGGTCCCAGTAGGTTTTAACATCTTGCGGATCCAGCTGTAACCCCACAATGTTCCAGATATATGATATCATCACATGGGGGTCAATCATCTCAAGCTGCACCATTTCAAACCCACCAGGGCTCTTGGATTTGATGGGAGCCCACACAAATGAGCTCTCCTTAGCTTTTGTGGTGTACAGGTTGGTGTTCCTAAATGTGAATTTACATATACCGATACACCCCAAACAAAGAGACCATTGGGGCAAAAGCTTGTGTGAATGAAGGATTTGTTTTTTCCGATTTTTTCAACATCCCAAAACATTTCATGAAGAGGGACAATCGGTGGCCCACACGTTCGCCAGAAGTCACGGCTTCTGTTCCAAAGAGACATTCCACCAAGCCTCCTGCTCACAGACCCAGCAGAAGCACCTTTTTCCTCAGGAACAGGTCAGCTAGGATGTTCCCAGAATTATCACTTGATACTGTTATAAGCCAACTCGGGAAAAAAGATTTGGTCATGTTTGAATTGTTTTTTGCAAGCACGAACTACAACAGGTTCAAACACCAGGAACAAAGCAGCCACGATAGGCCAAGACGCCTTGATATGAGATTTCATATTCTTCATAACACGGTGAACGCTGGATGCCTCAACTGTCAAAGCTGGTAGCATTTGAAGTTAACCGTTATCAATTAACAACTTGGCCATCGTGGTTTAGCCATGACACTCCCTCAGCTATGTCCTCCATAGCGGACTGTGCAAAGGCATTTTGGGTATCACCTGCGGTGGGGGGATACAGTATGCGTGGAAAAAACTTGAAATGCTTCAGATGTTTTGACTGCAGTGTGTGGGTTATGGCACTTGGTTAGAACACTCCGAGTCAAACTTTTTTCCCACAGTGAAAGCGAAATCATTCACTACGATGTTTGTTGCAGGATTTCCCCAGAGAATCATGTTTTAAGATTCACTTATTAAATCCAGCTGGCTCACCGTTCCATGATGTCAGGGGTGGAATTGGATGGAGCTTCACGGTTTTATATATTGGATTTTCAATTTACCAATTCAAGAAGAAACACATAGAATGCCTTAATTGACCCAGCAACTACATTTCAATTACTACCATCTATGGGATACAACATCGCAAACACATGCAAAAACCATGTTTGATGTTTCCATTTACTAAACCTGCTCCCCCAATCTACCCAGCCCAGACCAAATATCACTAAGACCTCATCTCATAATGCTTTCTTAGCCCATGGAGGCCAAACACAGACTAAAGCAAAACCTGTTTGATACGAGAGGTGACCCATCTTCTTCGGAATGGGCACCACATGTCAAAATTATGGGACCTATAGGAACCCCCCAACTCAGAGTTGCTTGGCCCATGTCTTGAAGTCTTCAATCGGGAGTTTGCTGTTCTTGATCTTCTCCGGCATGTTTGACACCTAAGCCACACAGTACAGGGATGAAAATGACCCACATTCATGATACGATATCGGAACCAAACCAAGTCTAGAGAGCTATGGGACTTTGCACATGTTAACACTATCCCAACACAGGTCAACAGATATATATTATATATTCCGTATATATCACCCAAGAACTGGCCTTATCTTGTTCGATTGCCTCCATCAGATCATCTCTCATTTTCGTCAACTTCTTTTTGTGATCGCTGATGTCCAAGTGCAAAGCATCTCGGACTTTGGGCGACCTGGGCCGGGGCAAATGAACACCAATAGTGTTTGTTCTTGGGAAGGGTGAAAATAGATCAGCCAAAAATTCATCAGGATGGTCCAAGATGGTGCAACTCTGTTCCCTCCAAAATTTGCTAAAGATTTTTTTAACCCTCAGTATCAAACAATCCGGGGTCAAAAGCTGAGGACTATTTATACCTCCAATATCTTAAATATATTATAAAGATGAGGATTTTGATTGACCCCCAAAGGAAAAAAAAGCTTTCGAAAGGACATTGAAATGGCCAACTTTTGACAAGGGCTTTCTTTTGGTGGTAAACATGTATGGGTTTTTTCTTTTGCTTCACCGCAACTGCAAACCCAAAAAAAGAACATGTAAGCTAATACCTTAATGTTTTTCTTTGACAACTTGTTGAAGAAATTTTTGAAGCCTAATCACACATGCCCTGATTTTTACAACTGTCCAGGACACATGGTCTTGGCTTTTCCCTCCTTCTTGGCCAAATCCTGCAACGTTGTGTTGACGGAGTTCAGAGCCTCGCCATCAGCAGTGTCGGGCAACATTGACGGGTTCGGATGAGTCGGATAAGTTTTTTAAACAACAGCAATAGTCACACAAAAAATGTGGGACCATATTGTCGGAATGGTATACAGTAGATTTCAATATTTGTTCCCTGTTGATCATGGATATCGTGGGCGTATGTTTGACAGTTCCAGTAAAAGGCTTTTTCTAAAAGGCTTTTCTACCCCGTAAAATAAAAACAAACCCCATAAGATTGCCTTTGTTGCATCTGCGCGAATTTTGTTCTTTGCCTTTTCTTCTTCCCGCTCCTTTTCCTTCTGTTCCTTTTTCTCACGAGCTTCTTTCTGCTTTTCGGTTTCTTTTTTGTCCTTCGTAGTCGTCTTTCCCTTTGCCTTCTTCTTCTTTGACTTGTCCTTCTTTCCTTTTGCCTTCTTTTTCTTCTTGTCATCACTAGTGCTGCTAGATTCGCTAGATGACTTTGACTCTGACCCTGACTCTGACGATCCTGAGCTGGAAGAACTGCTGCGTTTCCGTTTCTTTTTGTCCTTCTTGTCCTTTTTCTTTTTCTTATCCTTACTCACGGCCTTGAACAAGCTGGACAACACTGAGTCATGCTGCTCCGATTCTCCATCCTCGTCAAAGCAAAGATACTGCTGCAACTGCAAGTTGCTAGGAGCATCTGGGTGTGGTCTCACCACTGTTTTCCGGACACTTTCCTCCAAAGCAAGTTTCTCATGGATTATCTCAGCAGCTATCTCAGGGCTTTTGTACTTATCAGTCAAATCTTGACGCGTAAACCATTTTCTACAGCCAAAGGTACTCAGCTTGCTTGACTGCTTAAGGCTCAACACTAGTTTCGATTCTGACCAATTCTCATCGGCCGAAAGCCAATTTTCATATAGCACTTGCATCTTCTCTTTCTTTTGGGCTCCTGGGTATGGAAATGCTATAGGGGGGTGTTAACCGATATCCATGATCTTGCACTAGTATGTTGCTATTTTTCTCAAAGAGAAGTAAACACTCATGAACAGTTACATGGTACGGATTGGTACGGCATATAGCCCAACCTGTTCTGGCTGAGATGGCAAGTTCCAGCACTTCTTCGGGTGAATTTTCACCTCAGTCCGTCATATCCATAAACAATATCAGATCAGGTTATTTACAAAGCGCTTGTATGATTCATGGTTGCTAGTCTGGCAATTAATAAATGGTACTCTTATCGTAGCAAATAGTTCAAACAATGTTCATATTACATACTAAGCTTAAGGCTGGAAAGCGAGCGATAGAAACGCATCTTTCTCGCGTGGGCAACCAAATCCCTTTTTTCCTTTAGTTGTTTCTTCGAAATTACTTTGTCTTCTCCATCCTTTCCTTTTTCACCGTCTTCCTTTTCCACCTCCTTTGTTTCACTGGCCTCGGCATGTTCATTGGTTCCTGACCTGTTCAAAGCATCCTGGACAGCGGGACCAAGGGAGTCTGTGGTGGCTTGTTTCTTGATTGCTTTCTTAACATCCTCTTCAAACGGCTTGTGTACTTCTGGTGTATCTCCTGCAACTGGGGGTGCCTTTGGCTGAACTTTACTCTTAGTAGCTGCCTTGCGTTTTGGCTTCGGTTCCTCCACTTCAGGGACCACTGGCTCTTTTGGTGGTTCCACATCTGGGGCATCAACTTCAGGTTTTTTTTTAGAAGGCCGTTTCTTTTGTTTGGGTGGTTCTTCTTGAAACAGGGGACGTTTCACGCGATCACCCTCATTCTTCTTAGGAGGTTGTTTTTTCAAACCTGAAGAATCTGCTGTTGAACTCTCATCATTCAAAGTGGGGGCTGGAGATGTCATCCCTTTGGTAATCTTTTCTTGGGGTGTCTTTGTCCGTCTCAAATTCTTCCGTTTCACCAGAAGTTGTGAATCCTGATTAGGATCCAAAGTCTCGGTCGAAGATAATCCTGGCAGGAGGAGAGAAGGGATGGGGTGGCACTGTTGGCAGTTGGCAGACATGATGTTTGAAGGATACTTCAAAGAAACATGGAATGTATTCATTCTATTTCAAATACTTTTCATGGTGTGGAGATCCTTTTGAATGAAATAGGTTTGTAAGTAACGTATGCACTGACTGTGCACTCACCCCGGTGGAACAAAAGACTCAGGTAATCCAATTCAGGGGTTTATCATCGTAATAGTCTTGATGTTGGGTCATGGATTCATCGATAAGTCTTTATAGTCGCTTGAGATCATGTGGCAAGGTGTGTTGAATACCATGTCTAAATTATAAAGCCAATACTTTCTCCTTGATGCTTGGGGGAAAGAGCCGGACTTCAATGGAATGGCCGTAATACTTTGATACTGGATCAGAGTGAGGATACTTTATAAAAAGAATAAACATAAGATGTTTCTTGCATTCATTCTACCCCTTGTGGTGTTTTGACCAGTCCCCCAGCACGATCACTGTTTGACCAGCCTTCCAACCCAGCTTCAGCAGGACTAGCTTCAACAGCGCGTTGTTTGCGCTGCTTGGCAGCATCGAGCACCGCTTTAAGCTCGTCTGGTTTCATCCCCAAAAGATCCCTTGTTATGGGCAAAACAGCCAACTGTTGTTGAAATGGCAGCGAAAAACATATTGGAAGATTTTTTTCCTCAAACAAACCTTTCAGTGACAAAACGTAATCTGAATTTTCATGAATTTCCAAACCACGCTGTACCACGCCAGAAAATAGTCTTTCCACGCCAGAAAATAGTCGTTCCACGGTCAAACCACGCTGAACCACGCTGTTTTTGAAAGTGTCACCGCAGGTTAGATCTGATCCCATTTGGTCTTATATCTAAAGCATGTTTGGAATTAAGATAAACTAAGTACACTCCCAGATCATACACTGGGGGCCTTCCGAATTAAGTGACTGTGCTGGGCCAACTCGTGTTTATTGTGGTATTCGATTACATTGTTGTTGTTACAATGCTGGGTCGAGATTCGAGATATGATGTCAAACAATTTTACGACCCACAACACGAAAGCCCTTGAACAACACAGCCAACAACAAAACAGTTTTATGGCCATTGCAAGATTAACTAGTCAAGACCCGGCCATACAGGCTCATATCGCCCAGCAGATTTCTCTCTCAGAAGAAACGTTTTGATACACCCTAGCTCTGCCTGCTTCCACAATCGGAGATGTGTAGCCTTAGATCATATCAACCAAATGGCCCGAAACCACATGATTTTTTTTAAATTTTAAGGGGTCCAGATTTTGGGCCCCTTATTTTTGAATATGACTACCCTTCTCCTACCACATCAAACTCCATACATCCTAGCAACTGTGCGAATAAGCCGTTTAATGTCGGCATCCACTGCCGAGGTGTCCTCGTAGAGACGTTGACGTAGATTACCACGATGCTCGGCCTCAAGGCCCGAGGGGTGGCAGTGGAAGGAGAAAAAGAACCTATGTCACACATGGAAATTTTCAAGTGATTGGTCCAACCTTCTTTTCAATTTAACGCTTCCGTAATATGAGCTTTACGACTTCCACCCCCAAAATTTCGGACCTTTCCAGTATTACCACAAATCCTAGATCCCCGGATTCGGTCAGGATGAAAACACACGCCAAGTCCCTTACCATGAATTTGAGATGCAATTTGGATACTTGACGGCCGTATCCCTTCGGGTATACTTGGCTACCTTTCAGGTGCTTGTTGCCACACCTGAATCATGCATGGGTCATGTGGGTTGAAGGGGTGAGTGGGACCATCCTAAATCCCATTTGTTCCCAACACTTTTCACTGAGTATTTGTTTTTCAAAATATGGTTTGGCTTCTGAGGCTATGACACTCTGGAGGTTCCATCTTTTGACTTGTATCGTTTAACAAGTTCAACCCGTTTCTTTGCTAAACGCCGACGTTGTTTAGCTGTGAATTTCCGATAAATCATCGGCAGCCAAGGCCTGGGTGGAATGGGAATGGAAATCTATGGCATCCAGCTGGTATCTTCGCAAAATGAAAATCAAGGGGGTTGAAACTACTAAAGGATTCCCAACCTTAGCCCCGAACGCAGTTCCGAAAAGCTTGCTCGGTTTGGGCGTCCGAGCTCCGTAGGAGCCCATGTGACTTAGCAGTACAAAATAGTACAAATATCTCTTTGTTTTTTTTATGTGAGGGAGGGTTATAGCTGAATGTGTGCAACGTCACAAGTTCAGATGTCCAAACACTTCACCCCCTAAGTTTCCAACAAGTTGACATCTAGCCAGTGAATAGACCCTTTAAGTACCCGCTGTATAGCTCCCAACAGTTCGAACTTGGGCATAATGCTGGTTCTGGGCTGTTCAATTGCTATGTGAAGGCAACGTCCAATTCCAATCAGCACCACCAACAGAAACCGTGCGAGAATCCTGGGCTAGTGGGGGTACTGGAAGTAACATAAGTAGTGGGAACTAATGACTTTGAAACTTTGACTCTGGGAATACGGTACTGGAGAGCTGGAAAACATTGCAATATCATATTGCCATCTCCGGTTGAAATTCATTAATGGACAATAGGAACATTTTGTTTCAATAATACCTTCTAGATTTTAAGATTCTACTGCGTTCTAGGGGCACGTTGGCTTGCCTAACGCTGGGTTGTGATGGATCTCCACTTGGCCGATCAGTCGAACGTTTACTGGTCCCGCGGTTCAACCAAGTAAACGAACTACAAGGTGGCCCTCCGTGTACAAGTCCGTCTTCCTGAACTCGAAGTATTTGCTGCACGGCAGCGAGTAGTCCACTCCTATAGGAAGGCACCCAAACAATTATAGTGGGTCCGAAACAGGGGATTTAAAATTCGAAAGATGCAAACAAACATTGAACATTCATTCTTTCATGGACGTTGCTTTGTTTGATGCTGCAAGACTCACTTCGCAAATATTGTTCTCGATGGGCTTGAGGGCAATATCGTAGACTGCCCTTATCCAAAACAAAGTCACCGGTTTTAAGTTCAGGGGTATTATTTTTGCATTTTACTTTCCCAGAACAATTGCACTCAGATCCCAAGGTACTGACGCTGATGCATCTGAATGACCTGATTCTGTTGCTACTTGGTGAGGGCCCAGTTTGAAACTTGGAAGCATTTTGGAACATTTGAGGGCCAAACGGAACCCCCAGTAAACGCTTTTCTCACCACAGAACATATCCACAGCCACCAGGTTCTTAGCAAGATCGCAGTAGGGATGATAATTTGCAGGTTAGGGCTGAAAATGGATGGCTTTGGAAATTTCCAGTGAATGGGTCGTCAGGTTGAACCACCATCGCATTCTGAAACGTTTTAAGCACGTATATCCCATCTTGTTTTCTTCATAATCAGGAAATAAATCATAAAAGTAAAATAATAAAGCAAATCTGGATGCAAAAGACTGACGTTTCAAAGGTTCAAACACACCAAACCCCTTCCTCAGCCCATCACCCTTTTGGACAAAGAAGGAGCCGTAGACTGTGCGATGTAGTCAATCATGTGCAGCCTCAGGGCAGACATTGGGGACTCATTGATTTTTTTTCTGGGAAGATGGGAATGCATCAAAAACCAGTACTAAAGTAATGAAGCCAAAGTAACACAAGCAGTGGGAGCCCAAGAGAAAGCAGGACTTTGGCGCATGTGGGCGATATCCCAATTGGGGAATTCCTCCATGATTTGTTGACGATTGGCATTTTTTCTACCAGGGCCTTTTCCCCTTTGACACTCAAAACGAGCTTAGGACAGCCAAACGCTTTTGTGACATGTTATGACCAAAAACGTTCATGGAAATCTCTAATGTAAGCAACGTTTGCAAACTGGTGTTCCTACTTTTTTCCCTCGCAGGTATCAATGGTCTTAAATGTGATAATTCGCAGTGCTATATATCGATTGTCCAGCACTGCACCCCAAATATCAACTCTTTGCCCAAGACATTGTGAGCAAAGCCCTTTCTCAAAATCTGAGGTGCCCAAACGTGGCTGACTACACCTGCTTGGAAGTTTCTCCGTTAGAATTGATGGGTCGAAAAAGAGAAAACCTAGACTAGGGTGATGAAAATTTGTCGATTCGATGGGTGACTACTCAAATGGACAAATCCCCAAACGATGGATTGGATGGTTGAAGTCAACAGGTTGCAGACTATCGCTTGTGGCACTTCACCCTTTCGCTTGATCTTAGAGACCTAGCGCCTAGCACATTTCACCATGGAATCAGCTGCGGGTAGCAGCGGCCAAAGAAGTCCATTTCGCAGCCAGTGCTACCATATGCCACCTTTAGGATGGGTAGGGATGAACAAAATTGTAACGGGTTACAAGTTACAAGGCCCACAAATCCTGTAGAACACTGTGTTGTTTTCAATCGATTGAGGATTAGGCGCTGCGTCAGGGCCACCATACTTGTTCCAACTCACAGTGCAACCACCTTTACCTTTCTTGTCGACCTGAAAACTACGGATTCTCAACCATCGATCTTGAATCAAAAGTCTATTGTGAGTAGTGCCAATTGTTAGTTGATACTGGGCCAAACACCGTCAAGTAAAGATCCAGCTTCTTGTTCACAGCTTCGATATGCTCTTTGTCAACTGGATTGGCGTAGTAGCTGCCCGCAACCAACCTTTCAAAGACTTTGTTTGATTTCAGGAATTAAAAAAATATTAGGGCTTCATTGGAATAAAGTACCAATTCTGGGCCCAAGACGATACACCAATAGAAGGAGTGGCACCCACAGCAGTAATGTTGAGGGTGAGGCGCTTCACCGTGAAGGTCCTAGATATTTCCCATTGATTCATTCTAAATGAATGGGACAAACTTAGAGGACCAACAAATTATCCTTTCCCAAAACCGAGGTTTAGACTTTCGATTTGGCCAATCTTCGGGGAGCAATGCATGGAACTGGGAATCGCTATTGGCGAACTCCCGCAACTGGGCAGCATAGACCTCCTGATCAAAGAAGAGGGGCTTGCCATGTTCAGGGTACAGGGGTGAGAAAGGAAAATTAAACTCGACAAACATTGGCTCATGCAGCAAGAGTCAAACAATCTAAAAAGGTTCTTCTTCTATGAGACTGGTTTGCCGTAATCTTAGAAAAGAAAACAGTTTTTCCCCATGATCCTGATAGTTTGCTCGGGTCTTTGAGCTGTTGTCATTGTCCCTGGTTGCTTCCTTCGTTTTCTTGGCACTCTTTCGTTTGGGAGACGCTTTGGCTTCTGCTGCCACTCTCTTCCCTGGGTTTCGTTTTGTTGGGCTCATCCGAACCTTTTCAGCAACTTTCGCAATCTTCTCAGGCAACTCTTTGGCAACAGGTGGCTTCTTGCGTTTCTGTGGTGTTGTTTTAACTGGGGAAACTGGGGAAGGTTGGGTTGGTGGAATAATTTCAGATTCACCAGCCATCTCCTGATCCACCATGTCCTGGGCTTCTTTTCTTTCCTGATCGATCAAAAAGAAAACATCAACTTCTTTTTCCTTCTTGGCTTTCCTTTGTTTTTGTCCTTCTTTCTTTTCTTCTGATGTTCCTTCTGCTTTTCCTTTGCTTCGCTTCCCCTTACCCTTTCCCTTACCTTTTCCCTTACCCTTACCTTTGCGGCCACGGGCAGGACGCACTTCATCATCAGGAATTTCTTCTTTCTGGTCTGGGTCATCTTCCTGCTCCCTTGTTGCTTTCCTTACTTTCTTTTGTGCCTCTTTTTTCTCCCAAAGAAAAGCTGAAAGAACAAGGTACTTTACTACTACTAGCAAAAACTATGCATGTCCAAGAACGGTTACCAGCCTCCAACAAATCTGGACACTTTGAACCTTGCATGTTCGTGAACTTGTCCTCCACTTGTTCAATCAGGCTTTGGGGTGGTTCTTTGGGCAATGCTGTCACAGGTTTTCGGTCCTAGCGGGTTGGACATGTCGAATGAAGTTTGTAGAGGTCTAACTTAAACAGTAGGCTTTGTGTTAAAAAAACATTTCAAGTACTGTCCTTGTGAACACCCTTCGCTGGATTTTTGTCATTTTCATCATCGCTTTCTTCTTCCTCTCCTCGTGTTCCCAAGTCTGGCTGCTCTAGAAGTGTTGCCTCCTTTTGCTTCGCTTCCTGAACTTCAGATACCTCTTGTTTTTCCTGATTCTTCTTTCGTTCCTGATTTTTCTTTCCTTCTTCCTCCTCTTCACTAGCTACCTCATGTTCCTCCATGTCATATGGATCTGGTTGGCTTTCATGGAAGGGGAGTTGTTCCTCCAAATCATCACAAGCATCCGATATCTCGAGGTCATCAGTTTCCCCCCCCTCACTTTCTTCCCCCTCAGCGTCACCACCAACTTCGGGGTCATTAACATCAAAGGGTAGAGTCTCCAGAGCATCCATATTAGGGGTCTTTGGAATCCCCTGAGCTTCTTGCTGGCCATCTTGGTCCTGTTTGGCCTGTGCAGGGCTGATAGGTGCATAAGAGTGGGATGGTTCTTATATAAGTCTTATTTGATACCGTGACTGTCCAGCCTTACGAGCATTCTTCCCCCTCTTTGGTTGTTTTTTTTTCCTTTTTCAGTCAGCAGGCCCTCGCCCTGCCAGAATGGATTTGATCAACATGAACTTCAATGACTATTGAATCAACTATGGAGTGCACAATATGAAAGGGAGAAAGCACTCTTGGTGCGTTGAAAAAGCTTACCTGTTTGACAGAAATTCTAGGGTCCTCGAACCGAGCATGGATGATTGTCTTGATGAAGCCCATCTTGCTATGTCCTTTCCTGCCCATTGACACGGTTGGGGGTAAAACAGTACCACAAATAATCCCAAATCTCAAACCAGATTTTCAAGATTCTAATTTCAAACTGGTTGAACTGATATGCACCATGAGGAATCTTTAGTGTCCCACCTGCTGTGAGGTGTCCGGTCAAATCGATTGACACAATAGCTAGCTAGTCCACGATGAAGTCCTGCTTCCGTACGAGCCCAAGCCTAGGTAAGAATGTTAAGTTAATTTAAGAAAAATTAAATATGTAAAAATTATTTGCGGTAAGAAGTTGAAGTGTCATGGATTGGTTTTTCCTGATCACCGAACAGCCCCAAGACTCAGGCTCTGTGCTGGGTGCGCAGTGCAAACTTCGGGTTGAGTGACTTGTTGATCGAAAGCTGGTAGAGCACTTCCTTAGGAGCAGTGCAGACTAAAGTAAAATATACTATGAGTTATCAAATCCAAACCCCCATAAATTTAATCCCAATGTTTGCACTCCTACAGTGTTTTTTTGCAACAATGAGTCTTCAACTTCAATCTGTGGAGGCAAATCAGTTGCGAAAGAAGCCAGATAAGCCATCACAAAGTAGTAGTTAGTCTCGAGCTCTACCTGCCGAATAGTAGCATATGGTGGTGTCACCGGGACAGTGTGAAAAGCTACAATGTTTTTTTCGAAGCAAACTTCATTAGAAAAAGCCTCTTTCTCACCAATGATGCCCTTCGTCAGATCAAGGAAGCTAAATGCCTTGGATCTCTTTAGAGAAACAAAGTTTGATCGGTGTTTTCAATGAAAGCAAACGTCATTACCCCGCCATTGGTTTATTTGTCATGTCTTCAAAATAAATTGGGGACCAGAAACTTTCCGATCATTGTCCCGAAGCTGCTTGCGTCTCACACACAACTTCGTAGGAGCTGCCAGCTCTGAATAGAACTCCTGGACCCAGGTTTGAAACTATTATACTAGATATTGATTGATCAATGGAGGAAAAACAATCATAAAATAAATAAACAAGATTTGCAAAACCAGTAAAGGTCTCTCCTTCAGAAGTTTGACACGGTCTGGGTTCATCCTTGACTTTCTGCCCAAGCTCGATCCACTAGCCATGCGAAAGTCAGCCCTATAGACTTGATCAGCCAAAATGCTGCTAAGTGGAATATAATGCACCAGCAAAATGGGTGTTCAAACAAGTCAAATATCACACTCGAATCTTACAGGGGGAACGCACCTTCAACCCCATCATCGGGATCAAGGTCCCCTGCACCAGGGTAGCCAAAGTCCAGGTCTTCATGGCCTGGGGAATGGGTGAGAATGGCGCAAACCAGGAAAAAAAGGGGAAAAAAAACAACAGTGGCAGGTGAGCTTCGGGGTTTGCTTAGTCCCGAGCTGAGGGCCAAAGCTCTTAGCATCTCGTAGTGGTTTTTGTCACCTGGGCCCGTTTAGTTTCTTTGGGGGGGAGAGATGTTAACTGGTGAAATCTAGTGTGTAAATTGCCACACAACCCAAAGACAGAGATACCAACAGCAATCTTTTTTACATTACAATCTACTAAGCTACTATTGTGATGTTTCCAATGCCATCCCTCAAAAAACCACACCAAGTCACACACATGATGGTCCAGTGGGCTATGGCATCAAGGGGCCATCCTCAACCATGGTGCAAAACGGGGCCCTGCTAAGAGGGAATTATTTGAACCCCACCGGTCAAGAATCTGAGTAATTTATTCAAGCGTCGTTTTTGGTTCATAGTGTTCCATACTCCATGGCTGGGCACGATTGGATTCCCCGGGATAGACCAAATCCATTGAATATCTTGAATTCTGATTAGCCGTATCCAAAAAAACAATAAACAAAATTATATTGAAGACAGTTAAAAGAGCTAAGCTGTAACTCTATGTCATTTTCATGTTTTTATTGTTGAAGTGTTTGCCCATGTTTCGATTCCACCCAATCCCCCCTTTTGGGAGGGGGGCCCCCTTCGATGCCAAATCATGGCCGGAAAAACATCGAACAACTTCACCAAATACACCTTAGTGGCCAGGGGGTAAGGGAGTGACAATAAATAGTCTTTCGTGAGAGACTATAAAATAAATAGTCGAGGAAGCCTAGGGTATATATACCCGCAAACCGGGACGTTCGCCGACCCTCAAATGCACCCCTCACGCGCTTTCGTGCCCTTTTTGCCGGGACGAGTTTTGGCTTTTGGACTCTTTTTTTTGCATTTTTTGTCGCATCGCGTGCTTCTGTACATACTTGACACGGACACATACCCAAACCTAATGTAACCCGTGTTCAAAGTGCTACGCAATGGACTGCTTCGGTACNAATGCTTCTTGAAATCCAAAAAAAAATCTGACGCCGCACTCGAAGGGAAAAAACAGCTCAAAACGCTGTACTGTCGGGTCGGCGAACGTCCCGGTTTGGGCGTATATATATATATATACATGTAAATAATGTATATAATCTTTAAATTATGTTCATCCATTGAATATTGTATTTGATTATGACATTGCACTACGTTGCTTGCAGTTGCTACCGTTAGCTCTCTGTGGAGGAGCTTTGGACTGCATACAGCCCACTTTGGACCAGCTGGACTTGCTACTGACCGGTGGCCGCCTCAACAAGTCCATGCTTAGAGCCGCATATGATGAAGCAACAGGATCAGACCGCTACAAGGCGGGCTCACTTCACAGTTTTTGCAAACCCGCTGTCAAAGCAGTTTGAAAATCTGTGACCTTTGATTCTTTTTTGAGAATTTGTTTTTTTCGAATTGGTTTGATTGCAATTTAGAAATATTGCTCTATCGATTAGCTTTATTCTGCTTTCTGTTTCTTTGCGGCTTCCAATCCCGTGCGTGTGACTGTGATGTTATCAAATCCAGGTTGTGCAGAAAGCAGTGATCCTTAGCCCCGAGTTCAACACGATGGGAAATCCATTTCCCATGGGCCTACGACCTGTAGTTCCACCAGAACCTGTGAAGGAACCACAAGACTACAAAGCAGTGGTAATGGTTTTTTTGAATGGAGGCGCTGACACTTTCAATATGCTGGTGCCATTGAACTGTCCTCTCTATGACGAATACCATACCGTTCGTAAAAATGTTGCACTTGACCCGAGCACATTGCACAAGATCAATGCCCCTACTCAATCGTGTCCTGAGTTTGGGATTCATTATGAGCTGGATTTCTTCAAGGAGCTCTATGACAGCAACGAACTCGCTTTTGCAGCCAACGTAGGCTCACTAGTAGAGCCCTTGGACAAGGCTTCCTACAAAAGCTCAGGGGAAAGGCAAGGCCACCGAGTTCTGCAAAATTTATTCTTATGATGATCGATCATAATCATAATGTTTCTATTCTTTTACTCATATAAGATCAGAAGCCGTCGTTGGATATTGCAACATGATGCAAAATATATTATGCAAAAAAGCCTCGAAGGATCCAGAATCACGGTCCAAGGTGCGTGGGCTTGTTTTCGCATTCCGACCAGCAGCGAGCAGCGCAAACTTTGACCTGCCAGTATGCCAGCCAACCCAACAAAGGGGCAGGTGGAAGACTGGCAGATGCTTTGGCAGGAGGCAGGACAAGTACCTTTGGTTCCTACCGGTAGTCTAGTCTAGCATAGCAGAAATGCATGGGTAATGAAATGATTACAATCTAAATTTTGTATATGCAATATGAACGCGCTGCATATGCAAGTCTTGCTTTCTTTGGGGGGTTCCTTTTTCCAAAAGCACATTTTTCTTGGAGTCCTCAAGGGAGCAAGCGCTGCTATTTTTGTTGGACAGGGGGCAGGTATTGGCAGGTATGTTGCTCCTAATTTTTGTGATTGGGATGAGAGCAAAGTGCGTGATTGGCTTAGCGGATCGCAGGGGATGCTGCATGATGTGTGGTCGAAAAAAAGCCACCCATGACATGAGTGTATTTACAGTTGTATTTACTGAAAGTGCGCCAGTCTGTTTGTGACTGAAAATGTTCGCCGCTCGTACCGCAGATTTTTTTACAATGCTTTTGCATCCCCAGCAGACAAACCACAAGTGATGTCGTGTTTGATGAAATTTTGATGATAACATATCGCCACAACTGCTGAGGGTCTAGAGTGGCCCACCTTGAGATGGACGGCCAAAGGGTCTAAAGTGGTACCATGTACCAAGCAAGATAGACCCTATGTGTGCAAAATCTGACATCATGATAGAATGTGGTGTGCTTGGTTTCATTTTTTTGCCCGATTATATACTAGGGACCAATGACCGAGGAGTCCGAAAACATGACTTGGGACGTTATATGACCTGGGAGTGGCTATTTTCCACAGCGGTTTTGGCTGTTTTTTTCCGCTTGTTCATCAAGCACATTCAAAAACACATGCAAAAAAGGCTAATTAGTATGGAGTTTGGATTTTGGGGTTTTGGATTTAAAGGCTTACGCCTGTCAGTCATTAAATGCACGTAAACAAAACTCTTGCAATTTTTTCTCATCCGTTTTTTCACTTCTCATTGATGGTACATATAAAAACTGAAGCGCCGGAATGCTTTGTGTGATTTTGGCTTTGATATTTTTCTCACAGTGCTGCTGAATCTGCAAAAACATGTTTCCCATTTTTTTGCTGGAACCGGTCATGAACCAATATTTCATTATAGCACCCCAACATTTATGACCGGATGAAAAAACATAGTATGGACAAACGGCCAATTGTTTCACCAAAACACGTGGCACTAGGGGGTTCAAATGCTTGGGCATAGAGACGCGTGTTGGGCACACACGTTTTTTTTATCTACAAATTTGTTCTAGCTAGGATGCTTGAAGACGTGCGCAAGCTGACAGAAAGAGACAAAGGTGGACAAAGGGTAAAGCAAACACATCTTGACATGCGACATGTTGACATGATGAACACTCAGATGTTTGACATTATCCTAACATGTCAGACCCTGTTGACATACCATTCCAGACCCTTTACATACATTTCACCCCTGAAGGTCTCTCTTGATCTACGCATTTACCATATGCACTGGTAGACAACCATCGTAAACCTGCCAACCTGGGTCTAACCTGATCCCTCCAGGTTCCCCCACCGTACTTGAGGAAGTGATAAGATGTAGTAGATTAATATCATAATGTCAAATACGATCAAATTCAAATATCTAAGACCAACGCATTACTGAACACCTTCACGACACTAACAGGATCTGTACTCTTTGGTTCTTGTGGGGGTCCATTTCGAGTGGCACAGGCAGCAAGAAGCTTCGAACGATGTCCTTCTCCTTGCAAGGCCATCAGCCTTGGACACAAGGTTTTGAGACCAGTCCTCAGATCATCACCAATGGCGAACCCATTGGTATTCAAAAGGCTGATCAACTCCAAGCGATCATCGACAACATTACCAGCATTCAACATGGCAATATCTACTGTGAGGTGCGAACGTGCGAACAGCTCACAGCATTCGATGATTTGACATGATACATTATGCTGCTCACACAGCAATATGATTCAATACGGAATAGTGCAGAGTGATTTAGAAAAAATAATGATTTTCTTCATTGTAGAATGTGTATTTTAAATGTACATATACATAATACGACATGTTTGTATCACGAAACATGACATTAGTCGAAATAGTTTTTTCATTCTTTCAAAAAACTTAACGTTTGATAGTTGTGCAACTTTGGAGGAGTACAATCAGAGGGTTTCTGCAGCCATTGACTTTACTGCAAAGCTGCGCAAAAGTTTGAGAAGTGCCAAGCTGGAAACGGGCTTCTACCACAACAACCAGGACTTGACCAAGCAACTCAGAGAAGTCGCCCGACTCATCTCCACCCGCACCTCGGAAATCACTAAATTCAATATCAACAAAGTCAACAATTCAGGGCTGAATTTGAATTTAACCCTGGCATTTGTAAATGTTTTGTAATTTGAGAGTTGAGCTTGGCTAAGGCGCCGAGAGGAAAGTCGAAAGGGACGTTTTCTTTGTCCAGATGGGTGGCTTTGACAATCATAGAAGCGTTGGCGTGGAATTGGGCCGGAGATTTGACACGGTGAATAACGCATTCAAAAAGTTCGTGACAGAGATGAAAGCGCAAGGCATGTTTGAATCTGTGGTCATGGTCACTCATTCTGACTTTGGCCGGACCTTGACTCCAAATAGTGGTTCTGGGACTGATCATGCCTGGGCTGGAAACTACGTCATTGCTGGTGGAGGTATTAAAGGAGGCAAGATCTTTAATTCATTTCCAAAGTCTTTGCTTCCTGGAGCAGAGCAAGATGCTGGTCGTGGACGTTTGATTCCGAAATTTCCGTTTGAAAATTTCATGCTGCCGATAGCTCAGTGGATGGGCCTGGAACAGGCGCAATTTAGCAATGTGTTTCCCAATATCGGCAACTTCAATTCATCAGTATTGATTGATCAATCAGATTTGTTCAAGTAGGAAAAAGGATGAACGCGATGGTTCTGAGTTCCGAATTGTGACAGTGACCCTTGTTTGAGAAAACAGACTTATTAAGAAGTCTGATGCATTGATTATAACAACTTCTCAAATTCGAACCCTCGCGAAAATAATTTGTGCATTTCTTATTTTTGGACCTGCTGTCGCTCTGAGTTGAACCGGTAGCCACGAGATGCACCGGTACATCTTAGAATACAGAACTTGGAAGTCAGCACATCAGACGCATCACGGGTCAAGCAGGCCCCATACGGAAGAAAAGTGAGGTAATACATGGATGCAAATGCGGTTCGAATGTTTTGGCGCGGTCCAAAATTCACAGCTTTTTCGGAATGAAATATGGAATTCACAGCTGGGCTAACCTCTGTGATCATGCCATAATATCAGGCGCCCAACGAGTTGATCAAGGATGAGGATGCCGTGCAATCCCTGTTTCGGTCAGGGCCTACAGACACAGAGACCGGCTGTGAGAAGAGATGTCAAGGACTTCATATACCAATGTTTGGTTCTATATATTCCTACCAATTTTCGGATCCAAATCGCTGCCATCGCGTCTTGATATTTAGGGTCACCAGCCATGGTTTTATTGTGATTTATTGCGTTCTATTTGCTCGCATTGCTCAACATACTGGATTTAAAATGGTGCAGGTCCGTGGATAGGATATGCCCAGGCTAAGCGCTGAGGAGTGCGAACCCCTACGATGATCGTCGACAGAGAACATCTCCACAAAAGGTTCATCCAAAATGATCGAAATCTCTTTGAAGTCATGCCAGAGCATGACGGTTCTCCATAGATGTGGGTTTGAATGATTCTCTCTAGAACATGGTGTTCGTCTCCATGACAAAGTCATTTGGTTGGGTATGATTTTCTCATGTTTTTCCCAGTATTCGTTGCCGTGACCGGTTGAGAAGACGATGAAACAAGTCACCGCAAGCCGTTTGTTTTTGTCTACAGTCGGACGTAACGACGGGCCTCGCCACGATCCCATTGGAATTTCGAGGAAGTGCGGATTTTCCCTCACGCTCACTTAAATCGCCAGGTCATGACCTCAACCCCCCATGGGAATGACGAGTCCAGTTCAGATTTCGCCACGTTTGCCACAGAAGTATTCACATATCATCCACATGGTCTTGCACACATGCTCGCACCTTGAAAGCATTCGTGTTCAAAGTTCTACAGAATTGGACTTGAACAAGGATTCCAAGCAGATTACAAGTGATTCTTCATTACCATTGCACTCATGCTCCGTCTTTGCGCGGATGTTAGCGGATGTAGCTAAAGCGGTGCTGCGCGTGACAAGCCGTGATTAATGCTGAAGTGGGGCACTGGACAGTCTCGCACCGTTGATAGCTGGAATCATGCATCCCGAATAGTTGACCCAGCTGCCCCCTTCCACTCTTCCTACAAAATTGGACCCTACAAAAATCTACAAAACGTTAAAACGTAAATCTCGTCAATTCCAAATTCTGATTGGCTCTTGGCATTCCAACGGAAGTCTTTCGGTTGTGTCTCCTCCAAGTGTTGGTTCATATGTTCACAGCTGGATGCTTAGGAGCCTGAGAGGCCACAACTGAAGTTGGATAGTGTTGGATAGATCAGTTGTGCCCAAAGTGGCAAAGTCGTGAGTCATGATGTTCTTGTTTTATGATGTTTTATGTAGAAACGAACATTCAACACCCGTGTCACCCGTATCCTTTGCGCATTGCTTCCTTAGCGTTTGAAGCTGCGCACTTTGGGCGAGCTTCGAGGGACTTTGGCTTTGCCGACTGGACGCAAGGCAAACTTAAAACAGTCGGTGACAGTGTGGGCGTGTGAGTTTGTGACAGTTGGCACTCTTGTGAAACAATATTTCTATGCTGCAGTTTTTCTTTCAGTCGCTGAAGTTCAGTTTGAAGGACAGTTGCCTAGTCATGGTGTCAGATCGTACCAAGGCTTTGTCACCATATTTGCTTCTAGCTTTGTTTGCGTACCTTGTTCTACTGCAATGATTTTGCTCGGCCAGCTGTAAACTTGCGTTTTCTTGAGGCAAACTACACTGAATTCTTGTGGAAAATGGAGAAGTTTTTTCAAGAAACTCTTTGTTCAAATTCACAGCGTAGTTTGTCTACTGCCCAAGAAGGTTTAACAAATCAACTGAGGCCTGGTGAGTTTTGTGAAGGTTTTGTGACTCAACGTTCTAACGTTCTTTGATGCACCATTTTGCACAACCTTTTCATGGTCAAAGGTAATCAGATCTTGCAGACTCAATCAGGACTCAAACATGACGAAGAAGAAGTTGAAAAACTCTGAGACGGGATATGAACACGGCATTGAATGTTGAAGAGTGCAGTATCAAACAAGATATTTGCAGCATTCATCGCGATCCTCATGTGTTCGCCAGACCAGACAAGGCGAAGAAAAGGTACTCTTTCAGACGGAATTCCTGTCAGCATTTTGTATAGTTTTTTGATCTTAGCAGGGATTCAGGGTCGGATGATTGGCTATGGGTTTCCTTTCCAATGTGTTAAGATCCATCAAGATGCTCTAGAATGCAAGTCACAGATCTCAGCAAACTTGATTGCATTTTTGGCTAGAATCAACTTCCGATGAGTTTCTTATTTTGGTGGTTTGCATTTGGCAGCATGATGGGGCATCATGCTTCGGGGGCAGCCGAGACCCAGCTCACACAGACAAGGACCGGCATGATGCCGTGGCTAACACTGACAATCACAAAATGTTTGGAGTTGGCAACAAGAAGAACCTGAGCAGGAATTCGTTTAGGAAATTTTAGGAAAATCTGAAAGGCTGGAAGTCGACTCAGATCCTCTAGATGTGGACCTGCAAAGATACACAGGGACAATTTGGACATATTTGGACATTGATTGCGTTGATTGGACATGACTTTGTTGGCTTGGTTTCATTAGCTTTCTGATTTTTTTTTTTCGAATTGTGTGTGTGTGATCCGCTTGTTTTACATCCGTTTTTCAGTCTTTCTCCATCTCCGTAATAAAAAAGAGCTAAAAGCTATTGCCAAAGTCACCTTCTTCAGGCACTCTAGTGGGTGCCGGCAGCACGACAGCAGTTCAGCAACAAGGTAACGTATGCATGTTTTTGTGAGCGATTTGGTCGGGTGAGTACAAGATGCCAAGATTGAAGGGTATAAACAGTATGGACGGTGCCAGCACCGTCTTTGAGTGTTTTCTTCGTCTACTTTACTTGAATAAAAGATAATTATTACAGATCCTTGCTGATGATATCTGACTATCAAACTTTGTTTAAGAGCTTTGCTGTACAGCCCTGTAAAATTGTGAAGTGGAACCTGAAAAGCCATTCGAAGCGAAAACCATCGAAAACCAATCATCAATCATCATGATATATCATGATGATTCATGTTGTTTCATGTTCCTTTTGCAAGGACCCTGGCCATCTGCATCCTGTGCCGAGAAAATGGAGAGGACAGCTTGAGCACTGATTTTTGGAGTGACCTTCAGGAGTTGCTGTAAGAATTTTCAACCCTACTTCTGTGTGTGTAAAGTCAGGAAGCAGGATCGGACTGGTGCTTCTTTTTGGATATCGGATATCGCGTGAATTTTCTGACTTAAATTCTCTATTCTCCTTCTGTTCAATCTGTTCAGCGGACCGCTTCCAGGATCTTTGAGGCTCCCAGATCCAATGCTCAGGCATCGGCTGACAAAGTGAGACGGGCAAAGCCTGATGAGGCTGCGGAGAGGCCCGATGGAAGGGGAGACTTGTAGAAACGTCTTGCTGGTAGCTGGAACGTTTTGTATCCAACCTGGGAGGCCTGTTTTGCAGAAACTTAGAAACAAAACCCCTTTACTGTACATATCTTTGTTTCGTTCTTTTTGTTAGCATGTTTTTTTTGTTTTTTACGTTTTCTACGTTTTTGTTGCTTCTTTTCTCCAGGGTCAGCGCCCTGGTCGCCGAGATGAAAGTGCTCGAGGCGCTTTTTGCGAAAAGCGAGGCCGAAGAGAAAGCTCCAGAAGCGCCGGCGGCGAAAAAGGCCAAACTTGGACCTGGAGAGGCACCGAAATCGGCACGGAGATCGGCACGAATCAGATCATAAGGATCTTATCGTCGAGTTCAAGCCTTTCCCCAAGTCTTTGCATTTTTAGGACAAATCAAGAAAACATTATGTGCCATGATTCATGATGCTTCATTTCCTGGCTGTGAAAGGGTGATTCATATTCTCTCAGAGAAACAGCATGAAAGCTCCCAAAACTCCCAAGAGACAAACAGGACACCTTTTTCTTCGCTCCTCGAAACACTCGCGAAGGCGACGGACCTGAGAGATGTATCCAGACCTGCTAGGCCCAGCCAGAAAGCGTCCAAGGTGAGACCAGGACGGCCTGGAGGGATGTGATGATTTTTATGGACGCTTTGTGGAAGTGATGGCACCAATGTTGATTGTTTTTGGGGTGAGTAAAGCAGTTACTCCAATGTTTTTTGGGCTCAAGGTGGCTTAGTTATTACGGTATGTCTGAATTAAACATTCCGAGCAATACTCAGACATTTGGCTCTTGCGGGCTTTTGCTACATATTTATCTTTCTTTAACAAAAAATCCGGTCCAGCAAGTATGAAATTCTGAAAGGACTGTTTTTATGCCTTTTTTGGATTTTCACCTCTCGGGCAGTCACCAACATTCACCCATCTCTCAAGGTGACGCCCAGATCCTGTGCAACGCCCAAGCCCAGCCAAAAGGCGTCACAAAATGAACCAAAAATGAACAGAAACATTTGCACATTTGTTCACTTCGTTTGAAGCAAATTCTGCCATCATTTGTGGTCAACAGGTTTGTAGAATCATCCAGAATTCCAGACTTTTAGGGTTACAGGTACGATTGGATCAGTTTTCCTCAATCGGGATGGTATGGATGGCAACCGGTGTGGATTTGTCATGATTTGTCTCACTTGTTTTGCATGCTTGGATGCCTCCGTGGCAGCGCTGATGTTTACTTTGCTGCGCTAAATGTCTTGCCGCCTTGCCCATGCTTCGATGCTTCGATGCTTCCATGCTTCGTTTGTCCTCCCTTCGTCCTTGTTTTCCTCTTTGTTTCCGCCGTCCTCGGGTGCGTTTCATTTGCATTACTTACCAATCTCGCAATCTCGTCAGTCGTTTCTGCAGTTCTCATACGACGACTCCTGCCTTTAGAAAAGTCTACTTTTGCGCGTTCTTTATTTGTTTGGAATTTGCGTGGCATCATTTTGGCGGTTCTGTTCGCCTGGTTTGCTCAGCAACTGCAAACATGGGAAGAGTATCAGTTTCTCAGTTTTCTCTCTTTTTCAATTTATGGATTAGAAAGAAACTCCGGAATCTGGTTTGCAAGCTTTTTCAATGTTTCTTGGTGGAATATCAGTCTCATACACTCCGTGGAGTTTATTACTTGTATATATATTATATATATATATATTACTTAGTATCTTATTATACTAAGTATACTGGTACGATTTCAATTCCTTATGATTTGTTCAATCAAACAGACCAGTCATGACATGTCATAACCGCCTTTGGAGGTTCCTAAAATCTCCGTTGGGGTGGCCAAAGGTGAGTCCAGGAATCCGAGATTGGATGTGTTAACTTGACATACTTCCAACACCTACAAAACTTGTCCATGCATTGGAGGTTTCACAGGATTCAAAGTGCACGGAAGTACATATAGTCATGCCCCACTCTACCCAGAAAGCACTCAAACTTTTTCCAAGCGGCCAACAGCACTGCTTGAGGTTTCAGAGGAGCCTCTTGCCAAGACCGTCGTTACCTGAATATGGTGTCGAAACATTCTTTTGACCACTCATCGCAGTGCTTTACTTGAAGTGTGCAGCATGCAACATCATGCAACATACGCGACCGCCACAATGGTCAGGTTCGGCCAACAACAAAGCTGTCGACACAAGCGGCAACAGCATCGTGGCAGCGTCAGGAGCTTCACGAGAGCTTAAACTTACACGGTACAAACTTGTACAAACTACACAAACACAATTAGTGATATATTACATTATATTACTGATGGATTGTATGAATTGTTTTTTTTACTGAAAAGTTGACATGTTGTTCGCACTTCCGAAGCTCTCCATGGTCAGAAGGGGAAATCCGAGCTTTTTGGCTTTTTGGATGACCTGGCATCCAAATGTCATCGACCAAATTCTTCAGGACGCAAATTCGCTGGTATGAACCTCGATTGAATACACGGAATAGAGAGCATGAGACAATGAGGGATGAATCTGAGGTGACACTAGGAATATGTTTGCTTATGCACTTGAATGCACTTGATATACAGCATGTGTACAGATAATATTTGTATATACATATATATGTATTGGATTATATTGATTGTGTTTGTATTATCTCAATATTGTAGATATAAATTATATATATATATGTGGCTGCGGCTCAAAACGTAACGTTTGGATCAAGCGCCGGTCCTTTGTGTCCAGACCCCCAATCCAGACCTTTCCAAGGGAGTTGATCCAGACTTTCGGAATGATATAATGTATAGTTGATGTCTGGTCCAGTGATGGTTGCATGTTTTTGGGTTTCCTGCCCGGCAGTTATTCACCCTGCCAAGCAGCCAAACAACAAAGCCACGCTGCCAAGCTGTCAAGCTTCCAAGCTGCACTTGTCGTAAAGCCAGGCTGGTAAGCCGTCAAGCAGTCAAGCTGCAACTGTTGCGCATCCAAGCTGTCAAACTGCCAAGCTGACACATCCCCCCAACTACTAAAGGTCTAAGACCAGACCTTTTGGGGTATGAAAATCCAAAGGTCTAGAATGGTAGTCCAGACCTGTGAGTGTTCCTGTAATTTTGTTTTAAGCTTGGGTAAGTCCATTTCAGGCCTTTCAGACCCATCGATCCTCTTTGCGGACGTAGCTTTGGATTTTGGAGTTGGGTTTTGGGATTCTGGATCTTGGATTTTGGTGTTTAGGTGCACCCTACCAGGCATTTTAATGGTATTTTTTGTAGTCCGTTTTTTTGTTATTTTGTCCTGCCTGCCTGTCAGAAGGTTTTTGAAAAAGGCGCTCACGCAAGCCTTTGCAACAGCAACGGTGCATATTATTTTTTATTTTTTTCAGGGATATCTCAAAACTTTGAATGACAATGACCCCCCACTGAGAAGTGGATGGCTCTCTGAAGGTCATAGTCATCCAATTTCTGTGAGTTTTTCATGAATTAAATGACAATGTCGCCCACTGAAAAGTGGCTACTACTGAGAAGTAGTTAGTGCCGAAATGCACTAGTCATTGTCATTGTCATTAAATTCATTATCACCCCCATTTGTCCGGAGCCTCTCACTTGTTGTGGTTTGTTTCTGAAACACGAGTGTTTGTTTGCTGGTAGCAGTTGTCTTGCCGTTCTGCACTAGGAGTTGTTGATATACAATATACATATTAGATATCTAAGTCACTAGGTGGCAGGCGCAGTATTGAATGTTTGTGTGGTATGCGCACCCTCTCACGCCATACGCACGCAAACAAAACTCTCGCAATTTTTTCAGCGCCTTTTTGGAGTTTCCTTCAAATTTTTGCAAGAAGCGTTCATGACCCGAACTTTGCATGATGCTTGGTGATTTCAACTTTGATACTTTGCTCACTGTGCTTGATGTTCTTCATTTTTTGTGTTTCATGTTTTTTGGGGGGTTACCTCATTGAAGGGTGTTTGTATACTAGAGATTATTTAATGCATTAATCACTTTAATTGAAAGTGGCGGGTGAAGTATTTAGCGTTATTTGTGGTAGGTGCAGCCTCTCTTAGGCCTAGTGTATGCAAACAAAACATTTTGGGTGGCGTGTTGATATTGAATGAACTTGATGCATGTTGGGTGTTCAGTTGTTTGTTTTTGTTTTTAGGGGGTCTATGATGATGATTCCCAAGGGGTCCAAACCCAAAGGTCTAGAATGGTTTTTTCATGGAATTTTAGCGTTTTAAAGGTCTAACATGACTGTCCCAGGGAATAGTTATTTTTTCTGAACTGCAAAGATTCATGAAACAAGCCCATCAAAAACCATCTTAGACCCTGGTCCGCGTAGGCACAAGGGGTGGTCTAATGCTAGGGGTGCGTCATGCTGGGCCCCCTTGGAGAATTCCATGTCAGACCCAACAAAAAAGGTTTAAATTGAAAAACCCAAGGGGGGGACCCCACCATTGTAGTCGGGGGGATGCTGACACTGTTGATGTTGTAAGGCCAGGCTGCCAAGCAGCCAAGCTGTACACTTGCTGCCTGCACACCTTGCCGTCCTTTTCTTGTCATACGGCACCCAAGCTGCAACATACACAAACAGGTGGGCCCACTTCTGGGCCGATCCAGACCCGGATCCAGACCGACCCAGACCCGATCCACGCCACAACCATCTCCGATCCAGACCACAACCAGCTCCGTGTTAAAACTTGTGATTGTTTGGTTTGTTTCCTTTCTTCAAGCTGCTGGTTCACAATCCATTAACTTTGGAACTCATGTCAACGGTACCAAGAGTGCTTACAGTCAAGTTGAATCCGAAATGTGGGCACCCAGCTGGAATAGATGTCTTTGCCTTTCCATGTGGCTTTTGGTCAAGCCACAGAGTCATGTAGACATATGATGTCATATCATGAAAACATGATCTTCTAGTTGGAGCCTTGGAAACTTCTGAATCATGCCCCTTTACCTATTCCCCTCGCTCCAGACGTGCGGATCAGCGCGGGACGATCCAGAAGGTTTTTAGAATTTTTTACAGCCATATCCATATGATGTAAATTCAATTATATGAATCGTATTAGATTGATATGCTTTGATATGCCTGCTCACCTTGCACTGTGAAGGTCGAGCCTGGAGAACCTGAAGCTGAGGAACCTGAAGCTGAGGAACCTCCGGAGCCTTCGGAGTCTTGGCTTCATGCGATCGGAGATGTGAAGCATCAGTCGATGAGTCGACACGTAATCCACGTGTAGTCCACATTTGTCGCTCAAGTTGTTCAAGTTCACGTCCGTTTCATGTCTATCCATACACCTTTGCCCATGTGGTTGGTGATAAGTTGTCATTGCATTTTGCCGCGCATCAGTCGGATGCGAATGTTTCCACAATATGTTTCCGTATGCTTCCCCCTTGCTCCTGACACGAGCTTGTCCCAAGCTTCTCGTGTTGCAGATTTTCCTGTCACGTCATATCACATCCAAGCGTCCATATTTTCCACCGTTTCCCTTTTGATTTTATAGCATTTGATATGTGCACATGGACACGATGAAAAACAATTTGATAATGCGTACAGACTCCGATTTTTATTATATATAGAGCTTAGCATTTTAATGCAGAATAGAATGTGTAAATATGATATGTATTTAGATGTGTTGTATTTAACTGTTTAATTGCACATACCACAAACTATTCATGTATATGGTATAACAAGCGACTCGAAATAAGATCTCCCATGCACACTTTGTTTGCTATTGTATGTATATTTTCATCCTCCATCGTCCTAGGATGCTAAACAGAAAGACTTCCGGGATTGGCTGCAACGCTTGGATCTAGGCCAATCAATCAGCTTGGATCAAACTTGAATTTTGTGGATCATGGAAACTTTTGTTGGGGACGATTCAAAACATGGATTTGAGACGAAAGAAGTATGTGCATTGTTTGCACCCTTCAATTTGCAAGCTGAATAGTCTGCGTAGAAACTTTGGTGCAAGGTGGATCCGGACGCGAGATCTAGGTATTCCAGCTCTTCCCATTTCCCTTTCACGGGAAGCAAGAGTCGGACATGGAGACGGACGATTTTTAGGAGAGAGAGAGAGAGATTGAAATAGATGGAAATAGTGGAATGAAATGGAATGAATAGAAAGCCTTGAACGCCATTGAATCCTGTATAGATGCATCGCACCAATGCCTTTTGACAGGCCACAAAGGAACATTGATGCGATACTTTAACGCGTTAAGAGCCCAGATGTCATGTCCAGAGGCAAAACATTATTTGCATGGACAAGTTGTATTTGTATGTTTGTCAAAGGAACTTTCCATATAGTGAAAATATGAATGAATATGATGATGGCATCCGAGTTGTGTTCACCAACTTTTCAGCTATACGCAATGTGTTCCGAGCATGCTCATATCTCACATCCATTGGGGTTTTCCGGCTCCATGTGCAACTTTAAAGTGTTTTTTTGGGATACGGACCTCCCATGCCTCTCACACGTTTTTCTTTGACGAAACTGACTATGGTGAGATCGGCAATAAGGTTGAAGGAGCAGTTCGACTGCGACTTGAAGCTGCTGAAGTGTACTCAGCTCGCTCGAGAAGTTCGTGAAGATCAAAGCGTGGTGGACATCATTGAGCCCAACCTCTGGACAAGTTGCAATATTGAGAAGAGATTGCACAAGCTGATCTTGGCCAAAGGCATCTTTGCTTTAGACTGACAAGATCTCAGAGATCTCCAAAGCTTCAGACTCAGAGCTCTTGAAAGAACGGGTTGGAAAGGGCAAAATATGGCCAAATGATAGAATAAGATACAGGAACCATTCACACGCAGCCGGCATTCGTTTCACCTCTAGTTTGTTGACCGACGAAACAAAAAGATCAAGCAATTTCATCAAGTGAATCATGTGTTTCAGACTTTTGCTTGGATGGCTTTAAAGATGCCAAAGTCAACACGTGCAGCCTCCTTGATGACTGAGCCAGGATTTGTGGTGTGTTGAGCAAGTGACCTCACAAAATGTTTGTTTCTTGCCACTGCATCGTTGGGTGAGGGCATGATAGCAAGCTGAAAATAGCTGAATTCTTCAACTTGGACAACCTGCCGGCACAACGACACATCAGACACATCACAACCGATTGCAGTGTGACCACACACACACACACATCCCATCAAAGCATCCTTGTGCCACGCGCGGGTTGAGTAGCCTTGTCTTCTGAGTCAAGGCGAGAGTTGATCAGTTCAACCTGTGATTGGGTGCTGATGGGTGCTGATAAATGGTTGGTGTTGATCCAGATTGAAGCGGCTGATGCGGATATACCTGGAAGCCACCCACAAGCATTGAATCATTGCCAGTTGCTGTTAGGAATGACGCCTGTGCCTTATGAAGGAAGATGGGAAGGTAAAAGGAGATTCATACGTCAAGGGCCTTTGTTCAGGTTTTTGTGAGGGTTCTTCAAACCCTGTTTGGGCCACAGCCAGCAGGCAAAGGGTCATTCCGGGATTTTGGAGTTTGGAAAATTGGCCAAAGCTTGGATTTTGCATAAGATAAATTGCAGACCTTGCCAACTCCCGTAATTTTTTGGGACTGACATTACGTTTGAAAAACCATGAAAACAAAACAGGTTAGTGGCACGTGGTGATCGAATTGTGCAATTCGTCAGCCAACCTGCCGGAAGGTTTGCGGACGTTGGCTGTAGCTCCCAATGGTGCAGGGCAACCCAGTCTTTTCGGGCATTTGTGTCGATGGATGTCATTGGCATGTTTAGATTCCTTCGAAGATCCATTAATCCTCCCTTTAAATTGAAGTGCCATTGGAAAAATTGGAAAACCCTTGAATCAGTTCATGTATCAACATCCATTCAATATCCATGCGTAAATTAGACATGTACAGACAGTTATCTAATATTATATATACGTATTTATATATACATATCATATCATCATATCCATCCAGCCCGCACTTGGACAAAGCAAATGCGGCAAGGCCAGAGTGCCAACTCGACTTACCGAATTGCAGGAGATTTCTCCGTCTTAAATCTACTGACATACGAGAAGGACATAGAAAGATTAGAAAATCACTCAATCTTTATGGCAGTGGGATTGTAGCTGACTGAGCTTCAAAGAGCCTGATCAAGTGTGGTCACGTTCAAACAAAAGAAGTTCTCGTTGTACTTTAGATATCTTTAGATTTCAACATTTTGTGCACTGTTTTGTCATTGTCTTCAGTTGTCTTCGATTTTTCTTCCGCAGACTGCATTTGTGAGGCTTGACGTCTCCTCACCGCTGTCAACCAAGAATAAGGACGATTGCCGGACGATTGCAACAGCATTTGCAGTCCAATTTTCACAACAATCATAGTGCAATCATAGTGCAATCTGGGTTTCTCACGAAGTGTTACAAAGTGTTTCATCTGGAGCCGTTCGGTTCCTGCCACTCTATCACTGCATCACTGCACCGGAGTGAACGTGCCATGGTTAAGTTGCGCCAGTCCAGTATCACTTTGTTGGCCTTGATTGGCTATATTGGCTTGAGTTTGGAAGGCTTGGTCTTTGTAGCACCATTTCTACAACTACCAAATGGTCACATTTTGAGGACAAAAATTCATCCCGATGTGAACCAGGAGATTTTGAAGAAATTCATGGACAATCTCCCTTTTCGTTCCATGACCTATCACACAGTTTCCTCCGGTGAAAATCTGGTTTGCCTCATTCCAACTTCTGGTGATCAGTTCCGGATGAGTTCTTCACCAGGCCACGGTTTAAGAGCTCGAAGTTCTTCCAAGGCAGGAACACTGTTCATTCGTCATGATCAGATGTGTGTTTTAACAAAGGGCTACAGTCGAGACCATGAATCCTTCATGCCCCCGGTGCTCTATGTTGTGGAAGAGGACTTACCTACGTTATTGGCCTTTGGTCAAAAAGCCAAACATTGCCAGTTGGAACAAGAAAAAAAAGAGCCATTGACCCTCACGTTCACACGTGATGTGCGAGGTATGAGTCGAGGTATGGTAGGTATGGTTGGAGATGGAGGTTTTCTCAATGTCGAGACTAGCAAGATTGTCACTGGCAACAAAAAGGTTGATGAAGTTCTGGGCCTGATTCGTGCGAAGACACGGGAGCATTGGTTAGTTCCACCAAAGGAAGTGGTGCGGCTCTTAACTACAGGTGATGCTAAAGGCCTGGAGGGTACCGATGGTTACTTGTTTCCCCCAATGGTGATCGGCAATGGGGTCTTGATGGAGTTTGGAAATTATGCACACAGTGGGCCTATCAACATACTAGCTCAACTGTTTGAAGACGGCATTACAAAGGAGGAAATTGCGATCCTGAAGCGTTTTTTCCAAAAGCTCAAGGATACCAACCTGCCTTATTTACGCTCCCTTGACTTGACCATGATTTGCGACTGTTTTGACAACTTCTTTGCCTGGGACAAAGCTCAAACAGTCGCCGAAGTGCGTTCATGGCTGGTTTGTGTTCGAATTTCCTTATCACTTTGACTTTGGAAAAGGACTTCGTCGTCTCCCCGAACTTCCCAAAGTTCTCGGTTCCTTTGTGGTGGCGAGAAGGTCGGGGGCTTGGTGCAGCTACATTTCATTGTGGAGATTCCAAACAATCATTTGCCACTTTGTTTACTGCCAACTTTCCGCTTCTTGTTCATCTTCGCTTTGACTTGCCAAAGTCAAATGTTCATCTTCAAGATCTAGCTGTCAAAGCTCGGATGATTATTGAGGAGCATGTGCCACTTCAGGGAGCCATTTTATTCCGTGGCCTCCCCACGGCAAATTTCACACAAGCCAGCGCTTTTATTACTTCCTTGGGTTATACAATCTACCAAGATCCAAGTGGTCGTGAAAAGGTGGCAAAGGGCCTCTATCATGCTTCATTGAGTGTTCCGAAAGATATCAACATTGCCCCGCATCAAGAGCACATTGTGTCGAGGCATCCTCCAAGCAAGTTGTTCTTGTATTGCCAGAGTCCTTCTGTGGAAGGAGGTCAGACACCACTTGTATATGCAGGAGATGTATGGGATTCCCTTCAATCCGAGACACAAGATCAGTTGCGCCGTCGAGGCATTCGCTTTGAAATGGTGAGGGGCAATGCGGCCAAATCCAACAACCCCGTGAGCTTTGCTCGCAGTTGGCAAGACCATTTCCTGACGAATGACTTGGAGGCTGCAGTCAACAAGGCCGCAGAGCAGTTTGACGGTACAGTCACAGTGGACGAACACGACAATATCATTCTGTGTAGTACTGTCCTGCAAGCAGTCAAAGTGATCGAAGGAAAGGAAATATATCACTCACAACTACAGAACATTTACAGCCTCAAATGGCTATGGGGGGATGCTGACGCGTACGTGCCGAAAGAGATTGTGGAAGATGTTATGGGTGCTGTTGGAAGCCGGCCGTGGTCTTCCCATGGCAGGCTGGTGTTGCAAAATCATTCCTTGAGACTTGTCATCAAGGAAGCAACAATGCAAACTACCTACTTCATAAGCTTCTGTTTATTCTTCATCAGCATGTGGTTTTGGTAATGTTTTTCATTTTGCATTCAGTCACACACGGAGTGACTGCGAATGCCTGGAACTCGAACTTGAAACTCTTGAAACTTGTCAGGCCGGTGATGTGCTTGCGGTCGACAATGCCTTGGTCTTGCATGGCCGACTATCCTATCAGGGCTGCAGATACATGGCGACAGGGCTGACGCATGATTAGTTGTACATTTCTGTTTGTGGCCTGAGTTCAGAAGAGCTCAGAAAACATTGTATAAAAACACAATATAAAACTGTTGAGTGGATTCAGCCGGGACTGAGTCCAGCAGGGTTAACAAGTTCGCAACGTCATACAATTGAACCATCCTTATGTATATACATATACATATTATATATATTATATATATATTATATATATATTATATATACACGTTTTTTTCATTGAAATTGTCTATTTGATTTCATTGGTTGAATTTCTAGCCACATCTACGAAGCCTGAGTTCAGCAGAGCTCAGAAGTTATGAACTTCGCGGCGTTGACTCGAGCTCGCCCAAAATGGCTGTTTGAAGCTGTTTGATTTGGATCACAATGTATCACAAAGCATCAAAGTATCAAAGATGATTTAAGGATGAAAGTTGTGCGCAAAAGTTGTTGTCCAAACATATCCTAGCGGTCAAAGTCAGACTTTCCAATGCAGCCACTCTGTGCGACCAGGAGTTCTGTACATGACAGCTGGGATTGCCTTGACGCGTCGACGCATAGAAGTTGCAGATCTTAGTGACTTAGTGCGCAGGGGTAACAATGTGGACAAATTGTGCACCATTTAGGCTTGTTCTAACATGCGGGTCTTGCATCCGAATCAAAGAACAAAGATGAAAAACAAAAGAAAGCAAAATAACACATTGGGGTTGCATTCTGCGCGGTATTTGAAATAACAAGAAGTATAACTGCAAAACAGGCCCAGGCGAAAGCAAAAAGGCGATAAAACTGTGGGTTTTTGCTGTTGCCTGGTTTCTTGTTTGTGTTTTTTTGCGGTGTTTGTATTTTGTTTTTTTTGATCTAATAGGACATATATATGATGTTTTCTAGAATCCCAGTTTCGGTTGATCTATAACACTTTGAAACATTGGCGTACATCAGACGCCAGAATATTTGCATTACACATTGACGAAGTGTGAGAATGTTTAAACTTGGCCCTGAGGTATTGATCCCTCGCATCCATGATCAGGGGGAGCGCTGTAGAGTTGTTTTGAATGCAGCCAGGGTCATTTAGAGAGTCAGCTTTCAAAGCAAGAATAGCAAGATGATGAAAAATTTGATGCTCCAGGCAGCCAGTAGCCCACACGCTGAAGAAGACAGAAAATTAATGAAAATTACATCCAGTACATTTCATGTCACCGCCTTGCACTGCACTCATTCAGTCTCCAACGTGCTTGCCGCATAGGAGAGCTCCATTGCCAAAGCAAGACGACCTGAAATGATGTGCTGCAAGTGAATGAAAACGTGCCTCTCAAAGCTCCCTCAGAGGCGAGGCCGCAAAGATGTTTTGTACTTATGATTCTTATGATTCAGATGAGGGAATGGTTGAACTTAGCATTCGGGACTTTTGGTTGTTGGTTGGTGGCCTGTTTTGGGTTGCTGGCGAACCTCTTTGCAGGGATGTGTGTGTGTGTGTGTGTGAGTGCTCCGTGAAAAATTTGCTCCTGTTTCAGCTTGCCAAACTTGAGAGGTTTGTATAGACGGTTTTGATACGATGAATGATACAAGTTCAGGCTGGAGCGAAAAGACAGTAACTTGACCAACAGTTTATGCCATCCGGACAGGATCCTGAGCAAAATCTGGACAAGGGATGTGGACTCTCGCATTTTCACAAGCTGTGCCAGATGGGAGGATTGGGACAAGAGCTCCTCTTGTGCTGGGTCTCAATCCTTGATTATTTTCAAATCATGCATCTGAATTTTTGGATCATTAATTTCCAACAAACTCTATTGTGCAAGAGTGTATGTGAGCAAGCTTCTATCGCAACTCGCTTCAATTGCTTGTTACCTTCTTTGGATGGTAGAGATTTGCTTGATCTTTAAAAAGAAGTGAGCCTAAGAGAGCTCAAGTTAAATTGCAGGAAAATCTCGTTAAGTAAACTAGATATGTCTTTCCAACAACCTCACAGGTCTTGTGAATATGTTAACATGATGCAACATGGTAGCATGGGATGAATTTGGGTTTCCATTGCCATCATTGTGGCATAGGGCATTTTGCGGCTCCGACTCGTCTTTCTCAAGGTGTTAGATGGGAAAAACGCGACAAGGCTTCAGGGAAAAAGCTTCGCAAACAAACTGCTTGTTTTGAGTCAAGTGTGACAATGCGCGCTGAGATAGGGGCCTTTGGTCAATTTGGTCATATTCATTTTCATCGGGGAAGGTGCCTTTGCAATGTTGGCATTGACATCATGCATTGACGTACTTTACATGTTTTGGATTGTTTTCGCGTCTCTTTTTGCAGCCACATTTTGCGTCAGCACACTGCAGTGTCTCTACTTTTCCATGGCTTTCCTGGAGACCTGGGCGGCATGGGTGGCAGGGGGGTTTTGTTCAATGCACAAAATTACAGTCACCTGGATACAGTAGGTATGGAGTTTCCAGTTGAAAGAAGTGTTGCAGGAGCTCTTGAAGGAGTGCTTCATGTTTGTGGCTGCGGACAGGTAGGAAAGTTCTGGCGGGATGTTTGCAAGTTGCACGGCAATGTGCAGTGCCATGTTCTCGGCTTTTCATTTCTTTCTCGGTGTTTTGGGTAGGTTTGATAGTTTTTCGTCGAATGCCTCGCAAAAGACACCCAATCCTGGCGCACACGGGTGCACACAAACCACATGGATCGACATGCCTTGAATCTTGAAATGTCGGAGATGGCTTGCAACACGTCGATTGCCAGGCCTCGTACTACGAAGCTTGGAATCCCAGTTGGTTCAAGCAAACCCACTGTCTTTAAGCAGATGTTGTTGGAATAAGTATGATATGATGGCAGATGTGGATGGATATGGTTTGATGGATGCGAAATGATGCAAGCATCACGGAAATCGAGGCCTGGGGCTTTCTACATCGGCGAAGCCGACGGCGAAGCCGAGGACGCAACAGAAAGCCTGTTGCTGGGACTGATTACGTTGCCTATGGGTGATTGAAAGACCCATTTGGAGGGATTAGACTTTAATCATTGAAAGTTTTTAATGCAATGTGTATGATATAGTGTGTAAATATGATACAATTATAATGTCAATATAATGTGAAATAGAATGTTTCATAAAATGTACGATACAATGTATAATATGATGTGGAATATCATCTATAATAAAATGTTTGATATAATAATGTATAATGTGATTTGACTTGCTATTGTTTAATCTAATGTAACACATTATATTTAATCTGACAATGTAATATCATTTGTTTCATATACCTTGGTTTGATAATATATCATGAAATACCGTAATATATTTTTACAATTTGACATAATATGTCATATGTTTTAATATACTTTGATTTGATATCATATAATGCAATATGATTTGATATCATATAATACAATATGATTTAATGTAATGTAACGTAATGTAACGTACTGTAATGCAATGCAATGTAATGTAATACATACAATGTGTTTTTTCATGCACATCGTGAATCGTTTTGAGTGATTTGCCCTGCAATGGTCGGGTTGGTAATATACGCTATGATATAGTACAATGAGGTTTGCTGAGAGTATATGCATGGCTTTGGCCAGCGAAAAAGACAGTTGCCATGTGGTTTGATTGTGATGCTTTGTTGAGCCCGGGCAACCCACTTGGTCACATGGTTCAGCTCCAGAAACGTTGGCCTTGCGATCATCACTTTCATCAATGTTATCATGACTGCCAGAAGGCTGATTACAGAAATATACAAAACAGTGCAGTAATTTTGAGGGTTTTCATCTTTCAGTATTGCCTTTGAAGGATGCTGAATGGGAGCCAACCATTTGGGAAGTTGTGCCTTTGCAGCAGCGATGACATCGTCTAGCCGTTGATGACAAGCTAACCATAAATCTTGCTTGACAAACATGACAATTGGATGGTGTTTTAGTTTAACACCAGTCCCTACGACCCAGTTCCCGCTGTTTTCTCAAACTTGACTTTCGCGGCAGGATTCTAGGGTGTATGCACAACCTTCCGGACCAAATTGCATGTTCTGTTCCATCATTGCGCTTGTGCTGGCCCTTCAACAATCTCTGCCATTGCGCAGCTAAGGACTGGGTGGTCCGGTTCTTGAAGATCGATCGGGTTGCGACGCAGGGTTGTCATGGTACGTGTTCGATTATTTTCAGGTTTTCAATGATGGTTCAAGTGCTGATTTTTTTTGGTACCATGGTAAGATAACCTTATGAAATCCCTGAGTCTTTTCGCCCCATTGGTTGTTTCCCTGTTGATGGATTCTTTCTGTTTCAGTCAGCATCACTGAGGTCACGCATCCGAAGTCTCCGTTGCTTGCTCAACGGATTCAGAGGGGTAAACATGGTTCGTATATGATGAATCTGCAGGAAAATGCAAGAGAACTTGCAGCCAAGCCTGGGAATCTTAAAGACTGTTGGTTTGAAGATATGGGGAAAAGCAATGGAAAAGCGATGGAAGCAAAAAGAGGAAGAACGGTGGAACAACGAGTAATGGACCGCGGAAAACTAAAAAAACAATCGCAACATCAATGGCATCGGAAAACAGGCTGGCAGGCTATCAGAGCGCACTGTTCATTGCTTAATGGGATTAGACAAGTCTTAAGTCTTAAGTATAAGTGTTTGTTATCACATACGTTTTTCAAAAGTAGCACTAAATTCATTTTTTTGAGATATATTAAAGTTATTCCCCAAAAGGCACTCGTCTCTTTCAATTTACTGTAATGTTTTTCGTTTCATGATGTAGCCTTCTTTCCACAAGCAATTTTCATATTCAGAAATTCAAAGGATTGAAAGTCGATTTGTCTTATAAGATCATTTACGTGAGGGAGTTTTGTTTCCAAACGTCCTTCCACAGGATCTCTTTTTACAAAGGCTCTGCCTCAAATAACTGTTCTTAGACTACAACGATTGCCATCTTTCGTAGAACAAATACACTTGTTTTAATAGATTTTGGTTACAAATCAGGTACCCTTTCTACAAAATTCACTTGCTTTTGCAAATGTAAGAGTGTATAGATGTGATTTCTTCAAATCGTTTCAAATCAACTTAAGCCTTCTTTGATAGCTTTTTGTTTCAAAAAGTGGTGTTTGGTGTTTGTCTGATTTGTTTTTAGGTAGAGTCCGCTTTAGTCTGATGTCTATATTTTCCAAATCGGACGCGCTTCTCATATCAAAGCTTACATCTTAACGTGTTCAATTTGTTTGTTTCTAATTGCAAGCAGTGGCTTTCACCTGTTGGTGGGATGTGCTGGGTACAAACTTGCTTTTGCCAATATTATTTTAAGCAAAGGTTCCAATCTGCGTTGTTGAGGAGGAACAAAGACCCCATGTACCAACGGGACGGCAAAATCAATACAGCACGACTCTTTTTGAAATTGCAAAAGTTCTCAGTTTTAGCTAAGGCAAAGCTACATGCCAAAAACAAAAATTGCTGCAGAATTTTGTCAGCAAGGCTTACACAATCACACAAGAAAGCAATTTGAAGATGGCTTATTTCTACCTCTTCATGAAGGAATGCCACAAGTCAAACAATGACTTTACTTAAGGCAAGCTTCGCACTAAAAAAAACAAGTGTGGAAAGTTCTGGAAAACACCCTCGCAACCCCAAAACCAAAAACCCTCGAGAAAAGCAAAAAAACAAATAGATCAGACTCTTGAGAAAGTAGGGTCCCTCCACCAAGACCCTCTGAGAATTGTTTCTTTGGTTTTTTCGAGTTTCTTTTTTGTTGCGAATATGTTGTCCTGGGTAACCTCAATGAATGCAAGAAACATTGAACACTGTAACACTGGGTTGCAAGAAATTGCACTCTGGAAGGCTCCCGCACTGAAAAATACTGAAAAATTCAAACTAATCATTGTAACAATATATGGAAATGGACAATATGCATCAGTGGGGTAAGTAGGGGAGCAAAAAGTGAAGGGAAGAAAAGACATGCAGAAACAACGAAAGGTACATCACAAGAACTTCCAGGACAGCGGTACAGCTCCACATTGCTCAAAAGTTTTGCCGTTCTGTTTTTTTAGTTGTCCAGGCTTTGCAAGGTCAAAGGAGATTCAAGAAACAAAACAGCGCGTGGTCTAGAATTCTTGCACTTGTCACTTCTTGTCAAGGATCCTTTAAGTAACTTGAATCTCTTGGAACACAGGCCCATACTTTGATCTGAGGATGGGTAGAGACCAACCCCACGAAGCATGCAAAAAAACGTACTGGGCAGATGTGGAAAGGGGAAAGATGGTACGGTCGAGTCAAAGTATTTTGTCTTCGTTCAAGACCTAGATATAGATGTTGTGTGGTTTGCGCTTCCAAACGTGATACCATGTGATACCGATACCTTGGATTTACCCATCTTTGTTTAGTGGCCAATGGCTGCTGGCCTGACTTTTCAATTTGCAACCGCTGATTGATCGAGTCGTCCGCCAGCGCTTTGACTTTGACGGCATTTGACTTGCAAATTCACGTTAGAGCTTGTGCATGATACCGAATGATACCTGATCTAGGTAGTCTTTTCACTGCTTCCATTTAGTTTCCTTGCACCATTTCCAAGCCACCTGCAGGTTTCCCCCGTGTGTGATTGTTCCGCATCGTTTGGTTTTTGCACTCTTTGCGTCGTCAATCTTGTCATTTAACCCCTTTCTTTTCACAGTCAACTCCTTGATCAAGCGTAGCAATTTCGTCAATTCCCTTTTTGGGTCCCACGTTTTGTATGTTCCCAATTTGTCCCTTTTTTGCAGGCTCGGTTTATCCCAGATGAACAGAGGGACTCTAGTGAACAGAATAAAACCGTAGCTACCAACTCACTAGTCTTGGTTTCCATGGCCGCCAAATCAGAGACAGTTCACAAAGGGTGAACGTATGGATACCGCAGTTCTTCGCAATACCTATGCTTGGGCCGATTCTTAGACAGACAATCTCCACATCTCAAATGGGCCAAACTCCAATTTTATTGTGTCCCAAATGATTTCGTTCATGATTTCGTTCTTGTTTTCTCGCAAGATTTGAAAAATTTGCTGTTTGTGAGGGAAAATGCTAGCAAACCGCCTTGCGCAAAAGATAGGTCTCGCAGAGAGTCAACAACATCAACAATTGAGCCAGTTGTGCCTTGGCCGGTTGCCGGTCCAATTACAACTGGGTTGTGAACAGCTTATTTGAGAGATTGCCTTTCACATTGCACTTCACTTCCAGTCCTAGTTTTGTTTTGCTTTGTTCATAATTTTTGTTCATGGTTGGATATTGGAGATTCCTCATTGGCGAGGATTTAATGTGTGCAACGCGTGCCATTCTCTAGTTGGGCAGGTTGAGCTATTCCTGGACTTGGGTCTTGAGTATAGCCAAATCGGATCAAAGTCATTTGCTACATTGCTCTGGGGGCTCTTGCAGGGCTCTTGAATGATCCCGAAAATGTCCTGAGTGCCCAGGCACTCACAGACGATTCGGAGGAGGAACAGGAGGAGGCTGGGGCACCCCAAGGTGGCGAGATTGGGATCAGCAAGGATACAGGTGGAATAACAATCGCTGCCATGTAAAGCGGGCAACATGTTCAACATCTACTTTCAGTCTAGTTCCCTAGGTCTCACATTGTAGCTCGCTACTTTGACTTGAGACGAATGTGTGAGAGTACATTTCATCCAAATCCGGAAGGGTTTGAAATGTGCAGGCTAATGCCATGTAGTGTCGTGCAATGTATATCATCTTATGAATCTAATGCAGTGCAACCCAATGATTGAAATCATGATCCCTTCAATGATTCAAACCTACCAGTTATGATTAGTTCTGATGGAACGAAGAAAAAACATCCACAGTCTACTTGGACGGTCATGCAAATTTGAAAATGCATAAAAAAACTTCATATTTGCATGTTCCTTCGTTCCAGGATGAGGTCTGGAGCACAGCGCCTTGGTCCAAATTTGGAACGCTATCGATACTATCAATGCTCCACCTAACGTGTTTGCTTATCAATGCTCTCGAGATCGATGGTGAGACACAGGGGGTATCAGGCTAGAAATCCTTCACTGTTCGATTCCTGGTTCCTCTCATGCAACTTAGGACTGGAAACTCTCCTGAAGTGGTTGGGTGATGAAGCCGTGCCGTTGAAAGTGGTTCAGCTGGGCAGTCATTTACTTCTAATAATAACAATAAATAACATATATCTGTTTTGTTTTATCTCATGTCCATTCAAAGTCATCAACACTTTTCTCTTTGTGATTCAGATGAGAATAAAGTTCATCACTCACTGACCACAATGTGTCCTTTCTTTTTAATTGGCACAGTCTTGGCAGCCCGAGAGGTTTTTGATCGAATCTGTCACAGAGCCTCGTGATGCGGAAGTGTTGCAACCATTAACGATTGGATGTTGCAAGATAATTTTTCTTTCCACACATTGTCCACCTCAAAGAAAAGGATGAACTGATGTGCTCATTGCCTGTGAAGGGTTCGGTTTTTGCAGAGGCCATCCCATTGCAAGTACAACATCGGGCCAACCTGATGTGCGTTGCTTGTTGTGGTTTGGAGAGCTGGTTGGGGAAAACCAGCTCAAAACCCGCTCGTGGCCCCCAGGGCCGTGCAGAACTGCGATTTTAAAAAGACAGCAGACGACTGCAACATGTTTTGGAGACAATCGGCCAGTTCCAAGTTCCAAGAGGCACAAAGCTTTTCAGAACATCCCTTCCGATCCTGCTTTCTTCAGCAATTAAAAGAAACCGTATAGCTTCGCTGTCAAGTGACCATCTATTCATTCTTTGCTTCCAGATCGTTATTGCACCAGACAGTGGATCGAAACCATACAAGCTCCTTCTGCAGCCATGGTGTAATTTAATTGAGCTCTAGCAAACACAATGACTTCATATGACGTCACGCCCAGAAGTAGTTTCGAGTTAGTAGGGGAGCCCAAACATGAAGTTCGTTCAGGTCAGTGAGGAGTAGTGTGATTCACCCGCAGTGAATGAAAGTTCCATATTGCTAGACTCCACATAATATGTTGACAGGTTTTTCCTCCGTGTTTCGGGAAAAAAAACCTGCCAGGACCCATACAGTTGAAACAGCCAATGTCGCGAAGCAAGTTTGAATCGCTTCATCCATACACATCACTGTAAAAGCACCTTTAAGCGGCTCATGTTTTGCCGTAGGCCGCGGACCGAGTTTTCTCAAACTTGATTCAGGTATAGATTCAATTCCTTTCACGTTGGAGGGTTGAGTGCTTTGGCATTGAAGATTCGGATTGGGTTTGAATGTCGTACAAGACATTTCTCTATGGGGATTCAAAATACTCCCACTCATTGAAACACAGCAGAACACATTGGAGCAAATTGCATCCACGTCGGGCTTCGCAAGGCACCACAAGCCATCGCATGGCATTGCACGGTGCCGTGGCCCAGCGAAAGAGGGGGAGCTCGATGTGAACGGTGAAAAAATGAGACGTATGAAAAATGAAAATTCTTTGTTTTGGAAATTTTATCCGAATTTTGTTTTGTCCCCTTCGTTGGGTCAAGTTTGATGAGTTTGTCCAGTGTTTTTGCAGACATTATGGAACATCCTTTTCACTGAAAAATGTTGTTGCATTTCTTTGGCATTTACTTACATCGATTCTGCAGCCGTGTTCCACGACAGCTTCGCAGTTTCTTGGTCTTCCGTGCAATGATGCAGCTGAGACGAGCACCTGCTCCTGAAATTGTACTGGCAGGGGCGGAGCCTGTTCGCCCCATAGCCTCTCAGAGGCTCGAAAGGCCGCTGAGTCAGCAGACCAATCGCGTGCATTCAGACAAGGCCACAGAAGCAATTGTACATGCATGGACTTTAGCCAACAAGTATGAGATCGACTTCGAATCTGCCATGGTTATTGTTGTTGGCCAGCAGTCAGCTGGAAAGACCTCTTTTGTTGAACGCTACTTGGGCTATGCCTTTAGTGTGGTACGCAATGGTATAGCCACAAAGCGTCCTTCAGTTTTGACAATTTTACCATCTGAACCGCAAGACGAATTACAAGGTGCTGATGTCATTGTGAAGCTTGTGGAAGAGTTGAAAGGCGGAGGCAAAAGTGCAGAAGTCCAATTCAAAGGCAAAGAGGCATTAAACAATCTACATGCTTGGGTTGCGGAAAGGAATCAGGAAGTGGCAAAGGAAAAACTGTTCATCACGATTGTTACAAAGCAGTGCAAGACCCCACGTCGAATCACAGACCTTCCAGGGGTGAGGGCGAATGATGAACCGGAATGTGAAGGAGTCAACAAAGCCATTGTGGAAATGGTCTCTGAAACTATGGTCAAACCGAATTCCATCATGGTTTGCTTGGCTGAAGCCACAAGCGAACCGGCGCCATGACTCAACCTGTTCTGTCAAAGTTGCAATATATTGTGCCCATGTATGGTGTCATATTTTTTTGCTGAAGACAGATGATATTAGTATTGCAAACATTGCATACACTGCATACACATGGCATATCATGGCATCGATTGCAGTTTCAGAATCGTGTCAATATTGTCAATGCAGAAGACCCATGGTACAAGTGACAGAAAGTCAGATCTCCAACTCTTTTGACTTGAGGCCAACGACAACATGGTGACACTGTTCCAACAGAATCAAGCAAAGATGAAGGGCTTCACAAATCGTTTGCTTCTTGTACTCACCAAGTCTGACATTTGGTTCCATGGCCAAGGCCGGGCTGAAGAGGCTTGGAATCACATCGAAGATTGGCACAAGAGCTTTTACAATTGCCATCCCATGTTGATGGGAGGCACCTTTGATAAGGCGGCAGACACAGGTGATGCAAAGATTCGAAATGAAGAATATAAGAAGGCAGATGAAAGGGAGCAGAAGCTCATCGCAGACTTCCGCAGCACCATTGGTTTGAATGAAGAGTGTCACCGAGCATTCTGGGAGAAACAGGTTGGCTTTACAAAAGTGCAAGCAGCTGTGCAACAATTGTCTTTGCAGATGGACTTGAAGAAGATCCCCAGCATTCATCAGAAGGTGAAACATCAATTGATGACAGTTTCTTTAGAATGGAAGAAAACACAGGCGAATATCGACGCTTCGGATCCTCAGAAAATCACCCGCAGCTGTGGCAAGTTGGTGTCAGCCATTCTCTCAGACACAACCAAGCTGTTGAACCGCACACCTGGGGCGGGCCTCGATGTTCACTTGGCATCCAAGGATTTGCAGGCCGATGAGTCGCGTTCGGCTTGATGATTGTGAGAAACATTTCTCAATGACACCCTTGCTTGGAAATCTATTCTGCTGAGAAGCCTAATGCTCTTTTTTCTTTTTTTGGAACAACAGGGAACACCCGCCTTTGGTGCCAACATACTTACATACATCCATCCATACATACATCCATACATTCATACATTCATACATTCATCCATACATCCATACATCCATACATCCATACATCCATACATCCATACATCCATACATCCATACATCCATACATCCATACATACATACATACATACATACATACATACATACATACGTCCCCCCCCCCCCCCCCGGGCCGATTCCAGACAATCCAAGAGCAGTCGGTCCCAGACAATCCAAGAGCAGTCAGTTTTTTCATATGCCAAACCTTGCGCACATTGCATTGGGTACTTTCTAGCATGTGTTCAAGAGCCAAATTTTGTAAGACCAAAGGGGATTTTTATACCGCAAGATCTACTACATAAAAAGTGTAAAAGAAGTTGTTATTTATGCATTACATTGATGCTAGCTAGGCTCAAGAACACAATGTTGCAATCATGTCCCCTGTGGCTTTCCAGAGGTTCGTGCAATTCTTGTTCCAGAACAGCCGCTGTGCAGAACGAATCTTTCTACGCAACATTAAGTTGCCAGGTTTACGGTCTGCATGCTTCAAATGGGTTCGCAGGAACCCCCAAAACCTATTAATGATTTGTGTGCCAGACTTTACTGCTAGTTTTTTGCCATTTGGCAACCTAAGATTGCAAATCTTTGTGTATTGAGGTTTGAGCCAGACAGTTTTACCATTGACTTTTTTTATGCACCACATGGCAATGAATTACCTCAGGAATCTGAAGTTGGTAGGCCTTGGCGCCATCCGTGTGCAAGATGATTTTCTTGTTGGTCAGATGCTTCTTTCCAATCGGTTGCCATTCTTGCTTTCTGATCGCTCCTGGCCCTGGAGCTCTCCTCTTTGTCATGGCTGGCTTCAACTTGAAGAGCTGTAAAGATTCTGGCCGTCCTCTTTCAACAAGCCCAGCCCATTGCTCCGATATCACGGGGTGGTTGCCTTCAATTTGCAAGTCTTCTTCCCCCAAGTCGACCTCATCTGCTTCTACATCAGTCCAAATTTGCGAAGTGGGGTCACCATAGATGATTTCCTTCTCCTTCATTTCTACATATCGAGCTCTGGCAGTTTCATTGTTGGAATAGATCCTTTTTACCATTTTGTGGTCAACATCCAGAAGAAGGTGTGCTGAATTGCGAGGAACCCTGGCAACTGCACAGTACAACACTGCAGCTTGTATGTTGAGAGGAGTCTTGGAATTGCCGGCACCTGCATAGAAGATTGGATGATAATCTGCTACACGGATCCTCCCACTGCATGTGTGCAAACTGCAGCGGTGGATCCATTGATCGCGGTCTTTTCGGTACTGTGCCTTGCCCAAAGTTCCATTGCCACATTTTGGACACGTTGTGTTGGACATGTTTGGGAGTATCTTCTCTTGCTGCAACCACTGGACAAGACGATGGCCACTGAAGGAGAGGATCTTGTGAACACTGAGCCCTCATCGTTGACGATGTCGGCGGTTTTTCTTTTTTTCCCATGCCTTACATAAGGGACTTTCTTGCGTGAAGATTTCTTCATCCCCAATGGCTTTGCCCCGCTTGGGGTTTGGCCATGGAATGTTCTGCTTCACGTGGTACTTCATGACCTTCTTGGGCATGACTGCGCATGGATAGGACCCACTATTGTTGCCAAAACTTGCTATGAGATGCACAGATGTTGCAGTGACCAGACAGTTGCAATGAGACCAAATGCTTTGCCATAAGATATGCAGACAACACCCACAAACAACATTGTATTCCAAGAAATTCAAAAGATGCCCTTTTGAACGATCCCCCCACCCCCTTAAACAAGACCCCATCAACCCTCCCACCCTTTACTTATTTTAAGAAAAAGAGGTGGGGTTGATGAGGAGGTCTTTGTAAGTACCAGTAGTACCGCACAAGGCGGTGGCGGAAGTTTCAAGAATAGGAAACGTATAGGAAAGATTGATTGCTGTGAGTGACGGATGTCAGAGCAAAAACATTGACCAACTGACTAAGTAGCTAACTGACTAATTGACTGATTGACTATCTGATTAACTGACTGAGTAATCTAAGTGATGAACTGACCTATTGACTGACTGACTGACTGACTGACTGACTGACTGATTGACTACTTGATTGATTGGTTGATTAACTGACGAACAGACTAATTTACTTACTGACTGGCTGACTGCCTGACTAACTGATTAGATGATTATCTGACCAATTGACTAACTGGCTAACTAACTAATTAACTAGCTAACTGACGAACTGACGGACTGGTTGACTAACTGACGAACTGACTAATTGACTCACTAGCTAACTGACTAACTGATTGATTGATAGATTGATTAACTGACGAACAGACTAATTTACTTACTGACTGATTGACAAACTGACTAACTGCTCATTGACTACTTGACTAACTGACTATCTACCTACCTACCTACTTACCTAACTAACTAACTAACTAACTAACTACCCAGCTAACTGACCAAATGACTCACTGACTGATTGACTAACTGACGAACTGACTAGCTGACTGACTGACGAACTGACTGACTGACTGACTGACTGATTGATAGATAGATAGATTGATTGATTGATTGATTGATTGATTGATTAACTGACAAATTGACTAACTGACTGACTAACTAACCAATTGACTAACTAGCTAACTGACTAAGTGACGAACTGACGGATTGACTAACTGACTAACTTACTAGCTGACTAATTTTTCGACGTCAGAACTTCAAAAAACTGTCCGCTGCTGACGTGTTTTGTACATTTTGACTTCATAATGTGCTTTTCGCCACAGCAGCGTGCAATTTTTCGACATCGGAACTTCAAAAAGTGCTCCCACGACCCTCCGTTTTTTTTAACATTTTGACTTCATAATATGCTTCTCGCCACAGCGGCGTGCAATTTTTCCACATCGCAACTTCAAAAAGTGCTTCGGAGCTGACGTGTTTTGTACATTTTGACTTCCAAATGTGCTTCTCGCCACAGCGGCGTGCATTTTTTCGACATCAGAACTTCAAAAAGTGCTCCCGGACCCTCAGTTTTAACATTTTGACTTGGAGATGTGCTTCTCGCCACAGCGGCGTGCAATTTTTCCACATAGCAACTTTAAAAAGTGCTCCGAGCCCCACAGTTTTTTAACATTTTCACTTCCAAATGTGCTTTTCGCCACAGCGGCGTGCAATTTTTGATTTCTCCTCTGACCACATGACTCCGCACCCGCCGCTTTAACAGGCCTACTTTTCGACTGACCCGACACACGAATCATTGAAAAAACACAGCATTTCGCGACTTCTCTAACATTTGGCGCGGATGTATCTTCGTTCTTCTGACTTTCGCGCTATTGCATCTTCTTTCTGCTGACTTGACTACTCTGCTTTTCAACTGTCCATATTGTCGGAAGTTTGCTATTTAAACTTCCTTCGAAAATAGAAGGGGTTTGGGGAGGTCTGTTCAAAAGGCCTTGTTGAACATGTTCGAAGATGCAGGGACAGGCAAAGCAAACTTTTTTCACGTTTTCTTGTTCTGATGCTTTTCGTTTCCCAGATTCATATTTACATTTTGTGAGCCAGGTGTTTTGACGGAACCAAAATCGCGCAAATTGCACTATGATACATCTGCCCCATCCTAATCTACTCACCAGTCGCAAGGCCACCACCGTGGTTGAAGACATCTTCTTCCTCCTCCATGTTCTCAATGTTCAACCTGGGGTTTGTTGTCCCTGGAGCTCCACCTTCTTCATCAGACACTAGGTCAATGATGCCGAAATCCAAAGGACGCGATGCACTGGCAGAAGCCGAAGCCGGCTCTTGCTTGATGGGAGTTTGTTCAACTCTAGGTTTCTTCCGCTGTGGCTGTCCAACTCCATGGTGATTTTGTTGGCAGTGGAAAGAAGACGACGGTTGAAGACATGAGGTTCTTTCTTGATGAAAGCCTTTGGTGCAGGAACTTGGACATGAATGGTGGTTTTTGGTTCAGGAGTTGGAGATGCGAACAAGGACCTGCCAGTAATTTGTATTGGCATTTGAGGTAAGTCTCTTCCTTCGTTTTCCATGATGCTCTTCATCCATGCTTCCTCCCAGCGAACATGTAGTTGGAAATCATCCGGAAGATGCCTGTCACCTTCCTGACTTTCGCAGCAATGACATGTGTGCGTCCAAAGGCATGCGTTCCACTGGAACCTCGGCCTCTGTTGCGAGACGCCAGTACAAGAAACCCTTTGTGATCACTAAGAGGCATGTCCTTTTGAGCATTGCATTCACATCAGACAGAGTGGAGAGTCTTTCATCCAGGAAGGCTCAAGCATTTGCATGAACTCTTTGTGTGATACAGTCCCCATGCCTAGGCTCTGCTGAAAGGTCGAGATCATTGACCATGTAGATTCTCATTTGGCCTTGCGGGAATTTGGCAGCTCCCCACCGTTCTTTGGTAAGGACAGTGTTGCCTACATCGCAGAAGCCTTTGAGTTTCCGCAGTGGCTGTTCGGGAAGGGAGCCATCATCGAACACATCTGGCCGATCTTTTCGACCGGCTTCGCTCCGAAAGAAATCAAACTCTGAAGCCTCCCTAAACCCAGGTAGGTTCTTGGAGGCTAATTTCCGCACCCAATATCTAGACATGGCCATAGGGATGATCCGGCCAAGGGGTGTCTTGCCAACATTGGAATCCCGTGCATGCCAAGGGCCTTGTCCGTGAAATATGGAAAGAGCTTCTCTAAGATGAACAAAACAGCCGGGTCAACATCTACAAGAGTCAAAAAGGAAAGTCATGAACTGGAAGAGCCAAGACCCCACCATTCATAAGATTTCTGAGGGATTCTTTGATGAGCCTTTCTGGCCAGTTTTTGATAAGACTCTCCTCAGAAGTGAACTGCTTTGTGATCCATTTCAGCTAGGTATTCGCATGATGAGTGCGTGGGCCATGTGTCTCGATGTAGCCAGCCTCCATGGCTTCTTCGGTGAGGTTCTGATGGAAGGTGCTTTTTTCATCGGAGTGAGGGCCACCACCACCACCAACACCACTTGCCTGCAATGTGAAAGCCTGAACCTGGAAGCCACCCATCTTCTTGAACATGTGCTGGAAAGCTTTCTTCACATTCTTGGCATTCCCCTGCCATTGGAGCATGTGGCACTGACCATAACATAGGCCCTGCGCCTGTTCTGCTTTTACTTTTTCAGGAAAAATGATATGTTTGAGAAGGTGGTACTTGCCATTTTCTGGCATGGGCACTGCAGCCACTTGAAAATCAAAAGACCTTCCTGGAGATTCCTTCAGACAGAATGGCTCCGGCAAGTCATGGAACCGACTCTCTTTGCATATTTCGGTGACTTGCTCCTTCAATGCCAGTGAAAGTCAATCGGACCAACCACATCAAACACATGCTTGAGTTGGGTTTGCTCCTGTGTGACGACTTGTAATGGGAGATCTGGTGGGGTCACTGGACCAAAGGGCATGTCTACCACATTGGGTGTGCGAAGAGCCCGGAGAAGCAAAGCATTGGTTGCACTCAAAGCATTCTCCATAGTAATATCTGCGTCCTCCTTTGCGTCTAAGCTAGCAGGATGAGACCTTGAACAGTGATGATGGCTAAGGCATGAATTTAGTGGTTTTGCTCATTGTGCCGCTAGTTGACTTGCCATGTTTTCTGATATTCTTGCTGTGGGTGTTCACGCGGAGGCAAGGGAGGAGGAAGCAACGAAAAAACCACACTTTGTAAAGCGTGGTTTTTTCATGGTTTGCCCATACGGGCCTCTATGTCACCCATATGGGGGCACGGGAGGAAGCAAAAACGAAAAAACACGTTTTAGAAAGCGTGTTTTTTCGTGGTTTGCCCATACGGGCCTCTATGCCACCCCTGTAAGAGGCAAGGGAGGAGGAAAAAACGAAAAAACCACACTTTGCAAAACGTGGTTTTTTCGTGGTTTGCCCATACAGGCCTCTATGTCACCTCTATTGGGGGCACTGGAGGAGGCAAAAACGAAAAAAACGCGTTTTAGAAAGTGTGGTTTTTTCGTGGTTTGCCCATACGGG
>DF239878.1:274878-309082 GCA_000507305.1 Breviolum minutum Mf 1.05b.01
AGACAGACAGACAGACAGACAGACAGACAGACAGACAGACATAAAGACACACACATACATGCACATATACATTTACACATAATATACATATACAAACATTTACATTTACACATATACATTTACATTTTCATTTCAGGCTACATATACATATACATACATGCATACAGGCAGAGACATGCAGATACGTACAGATACATACATACACATACATACACATCGATACATACAGATACATTCATACATTCATACATTCATTTTTATACATACATTCCTGCATACATACGTGCGTTCATACATATACACATACACATACACGTACACAAACATATTCAATATACACATACATAGGTTCATATACTAATTGTTTAAGCCAACGAGGGTGGTGCTTCCAGCCAGGCCAGTGCAAAGACTTTGCTTCGAGAAGAACAAGACTTTCGAGATGTTGAGGAAGATTTTTCGCTGCAGGCGATGGAAGCAGCATGGGAGGAGGAGAAAATGACCAGCATTGACTATGCGCGCGCCGCAGAACAGTGCTCTGGGGAATTCAAGGCATTCTATGAGGCAATCTTAGGTGACCGGGATGTTCTTGAGAATGTACCACAGAGCAATGTTCCCCTCTTAGCAGGGGCAGCCATCCAAAGGGCTGTGAGTTCTTTTCAAAAACTCGTCCTTGAGTACATGTACCCCGAGACAACTGATGCAGATCGGATTCACAACGCAGGGGCAATGAACTCAGACATGCCTTTTATGGATGATCACTTGAGTCGTGTCTACCTGGTTGGCAAAGTGAAGGCAGCAAAGCTGCGTGAAGTGACTTTGTACCTTGTGCAAAAGACTGCCTTTCTGATGACCGAAGCCTTTTCGTATGCATTCAAGAACATGTTGAAGAACCATGAGATGAAGAATCTGATCGAATGCCTCAATGCCAGTGCAGATGCCTCTGTCGAACAAGTTCTCCGTCAGGGATTTGTCAAGCATTTGCTTGTACATGCCCAAAACGCCTACTTCAGTGCCATCAGTGACCATCATCAGTTCATTCATCAAGTCGGTGCCTTTTGCAAAGAAGAGACATACCTTCAGAGCAGCGGTGTGCCTTCTGAGCAGGTCAGAAGAGTTGACGACTTGTTTCAAAAGGCTTTGAGCGATGCAGTGGACGAAAGTCTTCCTCCGAACTTTTCGAAGGAATTCAGAAAGGTCTATGAAGGAATTCAAGAAGGACTGCGCTGTTTCGGGCATGGCACCATTCGCAAGAATCTTCCAACATTGCTCGGGCTATTCATCAAAGACATGGTGAACAAGAAGATCATCACACCAGAGTCAGAGCAGGATTCTACACCTGCACGTGGGAAGTCTATGCCAGAAGACCCGGATTGTGGGCCAAAAAAAGTGAGCCAAAACCATTTGCTTGGAATGGTGGCTGTTTCCTTTGCTTTCTTTGGACCGCAATTCTCAGAGGCTGCGATACTACGCTGCACTTCCGGATTGCTTGGCAGCCTCAACTCCACTTTCCACAAACACAGCTATGAGGCAGGCTCCTGTCAGATCTGTCATGTTATCAACATGTTATCAACTCTTAACTACTCTACTCTGCCCGATGCAATCCTGTGACATAATTTGTTCAGGTACACAAATGGCAAACCTTTGATTTGATTGAAATTTGCTATTCACAATACAGGGTGGTAACAGGAAGATCAGTACCTTGTAAACTCGTTCGTTCTAGTGGGGCGTAGAATCGACAGCAGGAGAGTATCCGAGCTGAGCTCTTGGAGAATTTCATTCAACATGGGCTCCAGGCGCGCAAGCAAAACCTAGAGGATAAGAAGGCAGCTTTGGAAATCAAACATCGAGACTTGAGTGCTGCTTCCAAAACATTGGAAGAATTCTGCGGAGATGCATGGAATGCTTCGCAATGATGCATGAGGCATCATGATTTACAGCTGACGCATACAGCTTTTGAGTCTCCCGTTGGCTGGCAGTTTAAACGTGCCCAGGTGCTGGGTGTGGGTGTAGGGCTGGTAGCGTGAGGTTTTCACAGCTGCATGTCGAGTCGGCAAAAAGATCGCTGTGGTATCGCTTGATTCGATTGGTGTGGCTTCCCATCCAATTGCATGCTGAAGATTTGAACAGCCCAGGTGCTCCTCAATAAAATGTTCATCGTAAACATCTCCATTGACAGAGCATTTCATAATGTGCCTTCCACTTGGCAAGCTCGGTGAAACAACCAACGCCACACCAGGTGATGTGAGTTGCAGGCGCTGCCAATGATTCTCATGATGGCAGCAGGTGGGGACTTTGGATTTCGTTCAAATGGATCTTTCGAGAAGCATTCATCTAACATAGCCTTGCCCACGGCAAGGTTGTTTTCCTGAAGATCTTTCAAGAATGATGCAAGCAAGTCCTGAATCTACTTTACCGGTACCAGGGTCATCCAGTGATACACTGACTATATAATTGATGTACCTTATTTTTTTGCTCATGTGTTTTGATTTATGCACGCTTCCAAGAAAATGCTCGTTTGAAAGAAACGGTCGAGATGTTATAAATTATAATATCCATTTTTCAAGACACCTGCCCACACCATACAAACATCACACTATGACTTCAAGATGGCCAGCAGCTATCATTGGCAAGATCACTGAGCCACCTAGTTTTGAACTTGAGCCTCCTGCCATCCAAGAAAATAAAACGCTTTAAAAAGCTTAAACCCCATTCATGAGTAAATCTTGGAACCCTCGGATCGGCCAGGCTTTCGCCTTCGGCTCAGATTCGTAAGGCTTGCGTTGGGGGGATGAGGCCAGACACAAATATTTTCAAATTTCATTCTATATATATATATATATATCGTATATATACACCGTGCATAGGCCGACAGCAAGACTGAACGAAGCAAACTCATGCCCTGCAAGTTTTCATTTTCTTGGGAACAATTGCAGGCTTCAATAGTTGCCTAGGACATTCTGACCAATGTAAGAGAAGAAGTTCGGGGAGATTGGTTCTCCCAAAACGTCACTTCAGGTCAAGTCAATACCAAGTGAAAGTCTCACCCTTAAGACATTCGAACTACTTCTTAGCATTAGCTACCGCCTCGGACGCCTTCTTAGCCTTTTTTGGTTTGGATTCAGCATCCTCCTCCTCACCATCTTGTTCCTCCTTTGTCATTTTCCTCTTAGCTGGAGGCTTCCCCCTATGCGAGCTCCTGACAGATTCAGTCGGCTTCTTGATGTTCCTGGGCTTACCACTTTGAAGTTGGGTTTGAAGGATGGGAGAAGGACTTTCCTTCATATTTTCAAGCTGGAGACTGAAATGAATCCTAAAATTTTACATCAGGTTTGATGTCACACAGTTTGTTCTGTAAATTCAACTATTCAAAAAGACAAGAGTCTTACTCCTTTGCAGGTAGTTATTCAGAGTGACATCAGCCTTGGTAAACTCATCAAACCCGGCCGTCAGCATGTTCTTGGCCTACCTCCAAAGACCTCCGGTGCAGGATATGGAATGTGAGCCTAGAAACCCAAACCATCAAAACCCATATGATAGTTCTTTTATGTTCTTTTGATTTCCTTTGTGTCCCACTCAGTCTTAGAGGTGCCCATTGAAATGGTACTCCGCATGTGCTTGATTGAGGTGATTTTACGATTTACTGAGCTCTATCAACTTCTCAATTTCACTAATCCTGAAGCACCAGCTGGACTTTTTGATGAAATACAAAAAGACTTACAAAAAAAATAAGAAAAACCGAACTTTTTGGACTTACATAGCTGGATCTACCATTGATCAGTGTATGCCAACATAAACGGACTCCGCAGCTGGAGGCACCTTCTTGACCAGCTTGTAGGTCGGAGCTTTAAGGGGTATACCCAAGGCGTGTATCCAAAAGATTGCTGAAAAAAACGCAACATCAGTCCATCATCAGTCCTTTTGGTCGAATGGCGCATCATTCTCCTGCAAGGTTGGAAACACAAGCCTCAGCAATCCCCAAGTAGCGTTCGCCGTTCATCACACTGAAGAGATACAGCGTTATGAAGTCATGTATAGCTATGATATACCCATATAGCTTCTAGATACATATATGGTCTCAACAAGTCTTTACGGCAAGCCACTTGCTCTTCCCAGTTGATCCCAAGGAGTTGATGCCAAGGCAGTAGCCTCCCGACATGTTGTTCAGAGTCTGCTGGGCCACAGCAACATGCTCAGGACCTGTCCCAATCACAACCTCCTGATCAAGTAGTGACCCATCAGCTTCCTGCCAAGTATTTGGCCGATCGTATGAATTTGATTTACCTTACAACCATCCTCACCAAATCCCGGAACAATAAGAAAGCATCTTTTAGGGCAAACAGACATTTTCCAAAGGACGTGGTCTGGAGAAGCAAAGGCTGAGAAAGACATAAAGCACTTGAGGTAGCAGTAGGGTCCTCCACCTCTGCCTGACCTTGTGTTGAAGTTCACTATGTTCGTTGGTGTTCTCAAAGAAATCCTCTAAAAACAATTTAGATTTTTCATCCCCATGGACTGGGTTGGTGCAGACCGGTCCCCGTGCTTTGTCCCCATTGGCCTCAAAATCATCAAGGGTTGAATATTAGAATATACCCTGCAAAGCAAAGACTTTGTTGCAAACAAGAAACTCCGTAGATTTTTCAGTATCCTTGAGGTACCTTTTGGTGAACTATCTGCCTTTATTCCCATCATTCAATGTGGCTTTGTTCCATCTACTCAGCTGGATCTCTACGGTCTTGAGGTCCCCAGGCTGGATCAGTTTCTCATCTGGGCTTCGCGTTCCAAACAGTATGGAAACCCAGAAGGAGCTCGTAAGGGCATTGAGAGAAAATCATGCAGGAAGATCCATATGTATATATATATATATATATAATGAAGATGCTTTGAGGGGCCCTGATTGTGCAATTTAATTCGGGCTGTGTCTTTCGACTCGATGTGCCGCATGAAAAAAAAATAAGACAAGAAGAGGCCATCAGGTGTGCTATACAACTGGAGAAGGGTTGGAAGAAGTGTTCTTCTTCGTCACCTTTGGGTCACAACGGCTGCGAATCCTTATATGATGGCACATCATCAAGAAATTGACAATGATGACGCTGATCATGAAGAAAATTTGCAACAATTGATGCCCCAAACGTTAATTATATCTCATGTCAAAATTAATTTGGGGCATCCCAAGTGGTGCAGGATCTGTTCCATACTTATATTGGAGACATAAAGTGAGTTCGCTGTCAATCTTGCAACCTATTTTCTGGTGATAGTACTTGTGAAACTCATTGTTGTTCTTGCGGCTGGAAGGAGGTGCTTATGACTGAATTGGAGGCCCCGGAAAATAGGCAACAGGAATTCAATCATCATCATCGCCATTTGGGTTGGCTGCAGTTTCTTCCAGTTTCTTTACCTTCTTGTTTGGTTCGGGTATCTCCTTTGTTTCATTCACCGCTTCTGTTTTCGGGACATCCTCCCCATTTGCCACCTCACGGGTTGCTGTGCTGTCTGGTGTCGGGGCTTCTTTAGGGCAAGATGAGTGTGGCTTTTGGTCCTTAGAAGCCAATTCTTTCAAATCCACTCCCATGACAGGATTTGCAAGCTAGGCACGAGAGGCCGAAGCCATTGCAGCACCTCCAAAACTATCATGACAAGACTTTTACGTAAAAAGCGCAATCAATAACATATATTAGTTTGCTCAATTGCAAACTACTTGGAACTCCTGAGGTTGCCGCAATGGCACGGGCCTCCTTGGTGGTGAAAATGCAGAGAGGAAGAGGCTACATAAACTTAGCAACCCCATATTTGAACTCAAATCGATCATTTCCATATCCAGTATACTTCACAAATCTCAGACAAGTATTTTGGATTCTGCTCGCTGTAGGTAGCTTCGTCCATTGTCATAGGGCAAGAAGATGCACAACCCCTGACTAATGTACTGCAAGATACCGGCGGACTTGGCATCCCTTTAGCCCAGACTTCGGGAAAGTAGCCAGTCGCAAATTTAAGTTCAACATGATCTTGAATTTGTACAAGAGTGAGTCTACAAACATGGCACACAAATCATCATTTCCAACATGGTATACGTTTTTGGAATTGTGCCCTTTTGCATGTCTTTTGTGAATTGCACTCTTTTTGAGCAAATTTCCCTATACTGTACATAGTATATTACAGTATATTCTTTAAAGAATTTTGCGTTGATCAACGCAAATTTCGTCCAGCAACCTGTCAACCCCATTTTCTACAATCCGAAATGGAGATCCAAGTGGTCAGCTTCCGAGACACTTACCTAGGCTAGACTCAGAGTCAGTACAGAAATCGCAGAATCAAGGACTGGAAAGTGGGGAAGGGATTAAAAATGCAAGAAGCCATGCAGACAGGATGCTATTTCTATTTCTGTTAATTGCAAAATCGTTGCATAGCTGTGATCCAGCTGTCTAGAATCGTTAGCTGGATCCACGCATCGATCCATGCATCTCGCAGTGGAAGCTCCAGGCGAGCATGACCAAAGACAGAGGCCATGTACATCGAGGTACTCAGGTGCTCTCGAGTGAGCCCATATTGCTGTGAATCCAGGAAGTGTGGGACCACAAGTTGGGTTTGGTTTGGGAACCCATCATGATCCAGCATTAGGTTTTTGTTTATTTGTTGTTCTTATGTTCTTGCTGCTCCTGTTTTTGTTGAAGTGGAAGGAGAAAGAAGAACTCCGAAGGCACCACAGCACCCCAGCCCAGCTAGGAAACAAGATGGGACACGAGACCGGAGAGAGCAAGAAGCGCCCAAAAGGTGGAAGGTTCCGGATAAGCTTGCGTAGCGTCTAGAAGTAGCAGGGAAGTTTGCCTCCAGGATAGTGCTTTCACTCTTGGGGGTCTCACTTGAGCTTACGAGCTTACTTGATGCTTGAAGTGTGATGTAGCCATCCAGCAAGTCATGCCTGGATTGCATCGTAATGCCATGAATGAAACTGCAAAGCTGCCATAGAATTTTCAACAACGCGGAAATGCCCAGAGCCCACCAAAGGTCGCAAGCCCTGGATTTGACTGCGGAAAAGATACTCTAGACATGGATCAAACAACGATCCTCCAGAGACATCACGACTGTCCCAACCCGACCACAAATACAGAATGATGCAGAAGGTATTTTTCTAGGCCACTTTTGAAGAGCTTGGAGGAAAACCTGCATTTGAGCAGGAAAAAAGGTTGATGCAGAAATCCTCATTTGAGGGCTCTTTGGACTTCCAAGTGGCCCCAAACCATGCAACATCTTGAAATCCAATTTCTTCATTTGCGGGCGAACCTTGGAATGCATGTGATATTTCATGGTCCTGGCAGCAATTTAGAGTTTGGGGTGCTGTTTGATTCTAATTCTTGTTTTTTCTTCGCTTTTGGTCCACTTTATACCAAAAGAGAGACCCAAAGTGATACCCGAGATACCCTTATTGAAACGACAGTCATGGAAACGCTCTGTTCCCAAGGCTTCCGTCTAGTCTTCAAGAATGGGACTCACATGTGCTGCATATTCTGCTTGTTTCCCTCACATCTGGGAAATGAAACCACATCGATGCCGTGCCCCAAACGCTGTAAAATTTTAGAACGATATAGAAAACTACGCGAAAACTATGTAAAACGAATACATTTGTCCCAAAGAGCGCTTTTTCAAACTTGATTGCCAAATTGCCAACTCATTTGATGTATCCCAGAGTGGTGAACTCAAACACTTTGTTGCACTTCAAAACGGTGACACTCGGCAATATGTTACTGCGAGAAGCTTTCTGATTGCAATATCAACTTCTCACTGACCGGTTAGATGTTAAACCGTTCCCCTTATGCAGATATTTTGCGGACTCATGCGGACTACTGAAAGCTCACAGAGAAAGTTGTTAGGATTTGTACAGTCAACCAAAGGCCCTAGTGACTTGTACTGTCAGACTTCCCCTCCGTTGCAAGCTTCTCAGTCATTTTGCGTTTGGTTGCCTGGTAAGGTTGGAGAGATAACGAGGCTGGAGCGAGTTGGAGGTGTTTGCAATAAAATCAACATGCTATGCATATGATGAATTGATGAATATAAGATTTCAACGGTTTGAAGGATGAAATCCCTTTGTTGAATCTATCGTCAACCAATGGATTGTGTTGCTATAGGAGTAGGCACCATTGGCTCGACTTGGCTCGCCAGCCTGTATGGCCATGTTGGCCAATGTTTGTTTCTGACCTGCATGGCTGGCAGGGAATTTTTTGCCTTAGATTTTCTGTCCAATTCTTCACACCAAGATTTGTCAGTTTTTGCAGTGCTTGGCCATTTTGTCATACAAGAAAAACAGGGAGGTCTATGCGAAAGCTATTCATATCTATTCATCAAGATGGCGGATTGGCTGAGAATTCGTCGCCGATGGGTACGACATTGCGTTTGTTATCCACCCTTGGAGCCATTGCAAAGCACATGACATCTCAAGGTGCATTTGCACAGGTTCACGGATCGGCCCGTCGAAGCGAGGCGAAGCGGTGATCGGGAAGGTGTGAACCGTGTGACTTTGGAGATGGAAAAACATCCTGTTAGCATTTTTTGGTACAAGATCATGAATCCTGTGAAACGGTTCTGAACATTGAGTCCGTTTCAAAGATAATGTTGCTGTCGCAGTTGTTGCTATTTATATATACTTAAACTTATCTCATACCATGCCTTCATATCCTTCAGCCAATGCGCTTGCTGATAGGTCTCATGGCAGCTTCAGACCCACAAGAGGCAGCGGACAGACAAATGTGTCAAGGTGACTGCTGCAGTCAAAAAAGTACAAGTTCTGTATTGACAATTGTATTTTAACCAATTGGGTGCAATAAACATATTCACCGGAGCCCCAAATACTGATTTGTGTATTTCTCCCTAGGGCCTCAACAAAAAGATTGTCGGCGCAAAGCGACCCCATAGAACTATCTAGCTGTAAGAGTCATAAATGATTCGACACTTTGACAGGGAGACGATAACAGAGTGGGACAGTTTCGAATGTCATACATGTACTGGATGCAAAGCAAGAAGCTATGGATATTCTTTGCTCGCTGAAGATGCTGCAGGCAAGAAACCCTCAGATATTGCAGTGTGACCCTTCAGATTTGCCATCCATGCAGAACAATCTCAGATTTGCCAAACAGTTTCTGCAGACACCGACCCCTTACTCCACTGCGTGCGAAGTCTCGGAAACTGCAGCAGCCAACATAATTTATCCCATGCAGCTAATTTCAGCATCACTGTAATCAGAAATCAGTGACATCAGAATTCTGACAGGACAAATGGACGATCTCTTACATATATTTCAAGAAGCTCTCTGGAGATTCGGATAGGGAAATATAGTCTCTTAATAGTAAACTCTGCTGCGGACTTGTCTTGTTTTATGTGCCTTATAGCGCCAGAAGAGTACAGCTATAGTTTTATTGCTGCCACAGCTGCTACTACCCCCACAACCTACCAGTACCACTAGAGTTTGTGTTTTTAGTCTATATAGTATTTATTTCCGTGCAAATTAGCCTACTGCTATTTTTGAACTATTCATTTGCAAGCAAAAAGAAAGAACAGCGAAAAAACACAAAGCAAAACAAACAGAACAACAAAAAGAAGGAATTGAAAGGAAGCACGAACCGAAGCCAAAAGAACAAACCAATCAAATCACAGAAAGAAAAAAGCAAAGGGAAGCAACAGAACTTTGCAATGAGGCTAGTTCATGAGGGATCGGAATGCAGCCCAGAAAAACAGGGTGGCTAATTCCAATACACCCCTTTTACTATTTATGCACATTCATTTTGCATCCTCACTTCGTACGTTATTGCATTGGGATTGGGGCAATATCAAGGTGATGCTTTGGCCCTGAAAATTGACGACGAAATCATTCTGTGCCTACGAATGGATGCAGACGCACCGTTCCTGGAAGAAATTGCTAGCTTATGGGGGCAGGGGCTCTCACGCCTGCTCTGTAAGGTCTTTGGACAGGCGATGAAAAAAACTATTGACATGTTTGTGCTTCTAAATGCTCCCCTTCGGCCTTTGGATTCCGAAGCCAAGGTTGATGAAGCAAGCACACAAGATTTTAGATGCCTGGCTGCAAGCAGCAAAGACGAGAACCACTAGGAACGACCGTCCGAGTTGGTGCAACGGGCAACGTTTTCATACGTTTTCTGAACACAGAGAAGAGCCACGGAATGACCTTGCACTGAAGCATCCAAGGATGCCACATTAGCTCGGCTTTGCCCTGGCATCAATAGAAAGGAACTTGTTGAGGAGCGACCTGTGCTCAGTGATATGGACTGGGTCAGTTCCCTTGGGTGTCATTGAAATCGATCGGTTTTTGACCCGCTTCTTGAATCAGCTTAGTATTAGTATTTTCCAACCAGGGACTGCACTTTTCTTTGCAAGATGTACCGAATATGTAGAGTGTCTGGGACACCAAAACATGTCGCTGGCATCAACTACATTTTTCATTTTTTTCGATATTTTTCGTACATGAAATCAGTCCTCTATTATCTTATTGGTCTAAAGGTCTGTAGGTTTGTTGTTGTCGTCGTCGTCATTGTTGTTGTTGTTGTTGTTGTTGTTGTTGTTGTTGTTGTTGTTGTTGTTGTCGTCCTTTTGTTGCTGACCCCTGTCTAGATCACAATTTGACGCAAGAAGTAGCCACCCCATGTGCACTGCATCCGTTGGGGTAGTCGTGATACTGTGATACTCTCACACACCCCGTGAGAGCGATATCTCATTTTTCTCAAGCTGTTTGTGCCTAGACGTGGCGTGACTCTAAAGAGTCTGAACCATGTTTAAGTCAAGTGCGTATGCTCTGTGCGTTTCAATCGGTTTAGGTGTTTTGAGATTTTTTTTTTGCGTGCATGTTTTGCATTTTGTTGGGCACAAGATTGCCTTTTCCGAAGCCAAACGTGACATGGGTCGTAGAGTCGGATGATGCAACACTTTGTTTTGCAGGAAGACTTGACTGATCAAGTGGTCCCATTCATTCGGCGGCATGGCCTGTGGGAAAACGAGAGTTTTGCCTTCAAGGTTTCCACAGCCACTTAGCTTTGCAAGTAACGTACATGTATCATGTTTTATCATATTTTATCACATTTTATCATCGTCATCCATCGTTTGCCCACAACCTTCCCATGGAGACTACACCTGAACGTAACACAGCTTGAGCAACACTGTGCGGGACAGCACATCTCATATCCATCCCTGCGGTAGTGAATCTGAACGAGAACCCCAAGAATAACAAAAAACACTATTTTTGGAAAAAGGCTGCAATGACAGTGGGAAAGGTGATTTTTTGATGTATTAGACTTGATTCTTTGATATTTTGGTGTCATGGTTTGCCAATTTGGTGCCCTTGGTGAAGCCCACTTGTTTCGTTCAGTTGCCAACGAGAACTTGTGATTTGTCGATCTATAGGACAGTGCACCACGTCGTGGAGCGTGTGGCGTCGGTCCCAATCAACACCACAGGAGACGTGTGGTTTCACTGGCCTTGGCTGCCAAATTCATTTGCGAGACTCTCGGCGAAGAAATCCCCGGCAAGGCGCGATGCCATTCCAATTCGGCGCCTGCTTGATGCGAAGTGCAGAAGTGTATTGTAAGATTGCTTTATCCTGAAAACTGAGATGTTTTGTGAGATACCTTTGCTTTAAGGGGTGAAAGAGTGAAGATTCCCATTTTGATTCATTCTTCGGGTTGAAGGCAGGGGGCTTCAGACCGTGCCATCAATTCAAACGGTTTTGGCATGGGGGGAACATGGAATGACGGAACGAAGTGTATCCTCGTCCTTTTCTTCGCACTTTGATTATCCCCATTTTCGTCATGCTCATCATCCTGAGTGTTGAGAAGTGATTAGTCAAAGAGTAGCAAATAAAGGGAGCTAACTCCCTGAAGTGATTAACAAAAGGGGGCAGTAAATACAGTGGTCTAACTTTTGGGGGGTTGATTTTTTGACATGTTTTTACTATTATATTATGTTATCCCTTTTGAAACCTCAAATTCTGATGAATTTCTACTCCAAAAGTTGTATGATCTTGCTCTCTATCAATTTGAGATGAGATGAAAAGAAAAAGAAAGCAAAACGAAAGCAAAAGCAGCCAGCCAGAAAGCATACAGCAAATCCAATACAAAATCCAGTCCATAGTCCCCAATACATGTTCCAATGCATAATCAGTCGCACAATTCTATTCTCTTCATAATCAATTGAAACACTTTATTTACTACCCCCAATTTTGTATGTGTGTGGGTGGGAGGGTTATTAAGTACTTCCCGACGTTATCATAATCTTCATCATCATTTTCCTTTTCCTCGTCATCACTAGTCTCATCATCATCATCATCATCATCATCATCATCATCAACACCATCATCACCATCACCACCGTCATCAACTTCCTCATTTCCATGATTGCTTTTTTTGTTTGCTAAGAGTGTATGACAGACTGTTGGGTAGATACCGCAACATAATGCTGACTTGCTTGCATGTGTCTTTTCCACCTTCCTTGGTTGGATGCCTGAAACGACCCCCTGTTCATGGGTGTTTCGGTGTTTTAGCCTACTTGCATGATCTTGCATGTTGTTCTTAATACCGTGCGTGTTGTGCTTCCAATCCGCTTCAATCAAATCTTTATGACCGGCATTTAGGACACCTCACGGGTCCCAAGACGTTCAATTCCTCTTTGCGAAACTCGGCACAGCAAAACCAGGAGTCTTAAACTATGCAAGGAATGCCCACAGGTCTGAGGTTTTGATTTTCAGGTTTTCATGTTTTCCTGTGTTGTACGTACTTTATGATATATACCTTTGCTATTTCTCTCTCAGTGGTTTTATTTCTTGATGATTTGGAGTTCTGACAAGGCCCGTCTTTAATTTTGCACAGGGAAATGGGTTTTTCGTCCACTGTTCTGATGCGATTGCGGTTTTTGTGGTGGGCCAAGACGACCAAAGAAGGAAAATCCATGAAAATGCGATGCGCGTTTTCTTTTCTATTTCTTTCCTATTTCCACTTCTTTTCTCCATTTTTTCTTGGACCTTTCTGTCAGGAATTACTTTGGATTGGAGCATTTGACACGTCAATGCAACCGCCAACTTGTAGCACCTCTGGCTGCGCCCGATCCATGCCCAAGTTGGTCAATGTCCAACCTTTCGGGGGAGACACCGAGAAGTGGAAAAGAATTGCTACAACATATGGCAAGGAGCTAAGAACATATGAATGATTTCAATAGAAGTTTGTTTCAGAATCTTGATTTCAATCAAATTCAAGTTGAAACTTGAAAAAAGACTTGACGATCCAATCCGACAATCGCCTTGCAATCGCCTTGCAATCGTCTTGCAATCGTACCACTTGACAAGTTTTGAAATGCCTTGAATCCTACCTCTTTTTCAGGAGCTTGGGGGCTGCTGAAGAAGTCCTCGAGGATCCGTACCTGTCAGTCCAGGAGGGGGTTACAGCAAGGAATGATTTCCGTGATTTTGGATGCGTTTCCGAAGAAACCATGTTCTACACTGCCGATCCAAGACCTGAAAAATGTTCAGAACCCTTTAACAAAAACATGATGAACATGATGAACACCGTCTGGCTGAGCCTGCCAGGAGTCTTCCAGGAGGGTAGTGTGTGCAGCGTGCGACAAGTCCCTCACGTTTGCGCATGTTAAGAGCAAGAAGCACCAGCTATGTTTGGAGAACATTGCAGAAGCTGGGTCGAACAAGGTGTTGAGAGTGAATCTAGAGATTTTATATAGAAAATAAAATCTCAAGCGGCAGCCAAACTTCCGTTGAATTAGCTCGGATTTTGAATGGTCTTGACGTACAGATGCAGATGCATTGGTGAAACAAATGTCTCAATCAGCACGCCTCCCTGTTGAGTACTTGGTGTACCGCACTTTCTAAGGGGACCTTGAGGTGGTTGCAGCGTAAACGTCCTGACCGTGTCTATTTGAAGCTCTTGGAGCCCTCTCCAAACTTGTCTACGCAACCGAATCACAGTGCTACAACAAATCACACGACAGATACCGCCGGAGTGTTAAGTGGTCCAACAAATTCAACTCGTTCAACTGCACCTTTTGCAGAGCCCCGGCCCACAGCATCTGCACCTACGGTCGAGAAGCAGTACACATCTGACCAATATGCGACTGCGGAGCAGACTGGGTCGGAAGAACCTTCGTTTTCTAAAAGGCCTTGGAAAAGAGTCCAACAAGTTTTGAATTTTCCACTTTGAAACATTTCGATATGATTCTTGTGTCAGATTTAGGAGTGACATGAAAGAAGTTGTCGGCTGCTTCAAGGAGCAGAAGCTCAGACTATCAAGTGTATCACATTCTGGGATGCACATTGGCCCACAGGTATAGCAAGTGTCCGCCGGATCTGCCAAGTGCAGAAGAGATTTGCAACTTCCTGATTCGATTGAGTGGCATGAAGGACACTTGCTACAAGCCCGGATGGGTCATGGGTCGATTTTGGCTGGGAGGTTAATGAGAAGCTAAGTATTGCTAGGAATGTTATATCTTGATATCATATGATTGTAATTCCTCCTGCGTGGGCCTCCAACACTTCAAGCAGACAAGGGTAGTGAATCAATGTGAATCAACATTTTTCAATGGGCGTGTACTCTACTGGATTTGCATGAGCAATTGACAGGTGAGGGATTCTATATGTCTGAACGTACGAGGCTTGTTGAGTCCTCACCAGAGAGTTTCAATGTACTGGTGCTAGGATAATTAGGGAAGTACTTGCTGGCTGCATGCTTCTCCTTGTAAGAGATTTTGAAATCTAAACGAGGCTCGTTCAATCATATTTAGGGATTGGTTGCATGTTCCCGCTACAACTGTGAGGCTGTAGCCCGTGAAGTCTTTCTTTTGTAACCGTGCTCCCGATCGCTTCGATTGCTCTGTTTCAAAGTTGCAACATGTCGCAACTTCTGATTTCAATTTCACTTGCCCTCTGTTGTAGTCTCGCTTCAGTTTCATTCCATTTTTGCTGTGCATTATTCCGATGTGATTTTAGAGACCAACCAAAACTTGAGTCGCTACCTCATTGTTGTTCCTTCTTGGGGGCTTCCAGTAGCAAACTTCACAGCGATGCCGCAGAGAACAAAACCCCGAAAACGTCAACTCTAAATGCACGTGGCGCCTCTATTGGAGTCTATCTTGACCCCAGAAGCCATGTTAGACCAAAGCACTGCCTTAAACAGATTCTACATCGCTTAGAAGCAGACAAAAACCGTGCAAAATGCCAAAAAACCAGCCTTCTCGCCCGGAACCAGCACGACCACGCTTCCGTCCATTATTGTTCGTTTGACATCATTTAACATGTTAATGACATCCATGTTGGTGCCGAATCACCTAAACTTCCCTTTGTCTTCGCATGCCAGCACTTTCTCGCCTGGCCCTCAGAGCGAAGACTTGAGGTCTATGTTGGGCCCTATAGAGGCCATGTTTTTCCATGTTCGATTCAAAGATTAGTGGTAAGACCTTTTGTGATCCTTTTATTGATCCTTTTTGAAACTCATGGTTCTGAATGTATGCTGATACCCTTTGTGCTGACATTTCATCAATATTTTGTTTGATTTTTCGCTGTTCAATTGTCTCGTTTCGCAATTTGAAGTGGACGTGATACAGGACTTGCGACTTCCCCGAGAATATCCTCCACGTGCAGATGTCGAAAGTCAAGCACTAGAGAAAGATATGAGCGTGCCACCAGCTCCGGACCAGGAGGGGCTATTGGATCTATCGCAGTTCTACCCTTGACTTGAGCAGTGTTACCGCTGCATTGAAAATTACGAAAATGGCCAGTGCATCATAGTGGTTCATAGTGCACCTAGTGAATAGGATTTCAGGGCAAATATTGAACCTTCCCCAAATGATGTTTTTTTTATGCTTGTCCGACTTGTCCCTTGTAAATCCTTGAGGAGATTGAAGAGGAGAATGCTGTGCACAGCCAGCACTGTAGACATGGCAGACCTGGCAGAGCTGGCAGACAGGGTTTCCTTCAACAGCGGCTGAATGGTGAAGCTCTGGAAGATTCCACCGGAAGATTCTCCGATCCGAAGTTTGCGCTGGATTGTCTTGACTGAAAGTTGAGAAGTGAACAAGAAGAAAAGAGTCCAAAGTTGACTAACATGTAAAATCTCAAAGAGGAAGAAGTTACGAAAAGAGACGTAGAATCATAGACACAGTGCGCATTACTTGGATATGTGTTCTTACTTTACAATGGTTGAGCAGAACTGATTGGAAGAAGAACGGAATAATGAAGAATTGTCCAAGAAAGAGAGATCTCATGTGCTCAGCATGCATTGAGCTGCTTTCTTCAGCTGCTGAATTTGCGCAGCTGATTATCAACAACATCAGCTGCTTTTTTCACCGATGTCACCCACGTTCATCGACATCACCAACGTCACATTCCACCGTGGTGCCCTTTGCGCAGTGCGTTTGTCGCCTCCAAAGAAATACGCGAAGCGAAAAAAGAGAGTGGATTAAAAATAGAGATTAAACAGACATAAAGGAACAACAAGAACAAGAGAAATTAATATATTACATGTATACATGTTTTTACAATTTAGATTTGAAGTACGAGATATATATTGTAAATGATACTAATACCATCTAATAACTGTATATTGACATACACACACACACCATATGCTTCGTTTAAGTCCAAAGACGTCCAAACGAATGCGCCTATCATCCAGGCCTTGGCACGGTACCATTTGCTTGGCCCATTGGCCCAGTTGTGTTGAGAAATCTCGCGTGCCGTGATGCCGAATTGCCGAACTTTAAGCGTTCAAAAGATGAAAGATGTAAGTCATGTTCATCACATGGAGGTCATTGAGAATGTTGCAGTAAAGATGTTTTTTTTATCTTTTGTTCGAAAGGAATGTTGCATGAAGCACTGGCCTGGCTGTTTGCGTTTCTATTTCTTTGTATGTTTCGACGTTCGACAGATGGACAGATACTGTAGTGATATAGTGATGTTTCTGTAATTTATGTATACTACGTAGTGTTTTTATATAGTTGAATTTTTATTTTTTCTGTGAAAATTGCATGTTGTCAACGTCAACTTGAGAGCTTTGGCCTGAGGAAGATTTTGCACTCCGTTCCTTGCGTTGGGGCCCCAGCAACTTTACAGAGTGTCAAGTGTCAGAGTGAACGAAATTCTAAGTGTCAAGTCTGTCAAGTGGTTTAAAAAAGATATTCTAAGTGAATCTCATCACTGTAAGAGTGCATCAAGGCAGATGGAATCACAACTTGGGAGATTGCCACACCCCTTCAAATTTTGGTGCTAGGCACGACTCTTCGAGAAAAAGATGGAGCGCATGCCGAGTTTTTCCGGTTGCACTCGATGGAAATACACAGAAGTGATAGCAGCAGGTCCATGTTGCCGTCATTGAGTCGAGTTCTTTTGCCAAAACAGAGAGGCCTCTTATATGTTGATTCCGTTTGATTGGAAACATCATTTTTACAAGTGAAAACATGTTCATTGAAGCCTTTGATTGGTTGACCTTTCCAAAATTGCTCTTGCGATTCAAGAATGTGTGATTGCCCGTTTTCGCCTAGTAACATCAACGCAGAGAGAGGGCCATGTTTGCGGGGGATGTCAACTGAGTGGATGTACCTCAGTGGGCTCGAGAGGGTTTTAAAAACTTTTGCTGGCAAAGCTGTGTCGATTCTCCAGCTTTCAGGATCTTCAATTTAACTCTTCGGCGGAAAGCACATATCAGTACGGAAAGAAAAGGGAATGATAATGAGACCAAGCGAAACAACAAATAGCAATGGGCCATGAGTATGAAGAACGTTACACGTTACACAATGAAGAGGTTGGAATCCTATTACACATGCACCCTCTAAGCCTTGGCAAGATAAAAAGACATAAGACAATCCCAACATATCCCAAGCTTCTTTTTGCCAAAGAATGCCTTGAATGAAGGCATTGAAGAGTATCTCAGATTCCCTTGCAAACCTTCCGCACAAAAGTTTCGCCTCCTTCCTCTATTGACTACCTCCCGCCGCTGGCGACTTGGAATTCAAATCCAATGCCATGGACAGAGCGATGGAGGAGAAGCTCCTTGCAGTGTTCTGTGCCTGGAAGCTATTTTGACATAGCAAGAGACCCATAATATATTGAAGTATGCCTAAACACATGCACTGACACACACACACACACGTTTATATATGTATATATAGATCATATGTATGATGATATATATATATATATATATGTTTATATTTATATTTACAATCAATCACACATACATTGCGCATATTTGTATAATCCCAGGCCCCGGCCAATTACTCCTCCCCCTGCCCCCCCAATGCGCTGACCCTGTTCACCACTATAGCGATATACATACCTTTTGTTGCCGCAGCAAAACCCCTCGCGATTGCAACCTGATATCCTAACCTACCCATTAATCCCGATAGCACATGGAGTGCATCTATTTTGTTATTTATGACTACATATGATTTCATTGGGTGGGGAGGGGTGCTGGTAAACTTGGAACACATAAACACATTATATATATATACATTATATGTAAATGTATAGATTTACACATATTATGTGATCCCCCCACCCAAAAGATCTACTGTACCTTTGTGATGTGTCAATGAACTCATGCATGAAATCAACCCACAATACCCTTAGAAATGGCAGCCATGAACAACACTCGTGAAGCACTGTGGTTTTGCTGTTTGTTCTTGGACAGATCCAAAACCACTATCAACATCATAATTTACATTATTTTGACTTGTTCTTCGGCCAGTGTTCTTGCCATATTCTGTTACTAGAAATGTTATTTGAGAGAAAACTGTACAATAGCTTTAGAACAATGGACATTGGAAGTAAAAATAGATTAGAAGAAGACATGACTTTGTAAATGTTGTTCATTCAGATATTTTTCAGAACAGAGTTGAAACTTAAATCATGTACTGAAATATTTCCAAGTCATAAATGCGAAGTGTTTTACGTTTCATTCCTTGGAAATGTAGAAGATGCGTCAGAAACAGGAAAGTGATAGACGATGAGATGAATTTATTGATATTAGAAATGTTCCAGAAATGAGATTGATTTGATATTGAAAAACATCTTCATTCACGATTATGATAACCATCTTGAAGCTCAAGTACTTTTTGCAGTTCCATCAAGATTCTTGCAATAGATTTCAGCTCTGGTATGGTGTTTGCCTTTATTCCAAATCTATTAAAGATTTATGGAGACAAAGACGACAAACAACTTTACAAGTATTGTGGTCTGGTTGTTTTGCATTCGTGGTTCTCAATTCTATCCACAAATCTTCAATGAATTCCAAAGAAAAAATAGGTTCTATTTTTTACGTATATAGATATGTTGAAGCATAATCTTCTTAATGTTTGAAACTGTTTGAACAACAAATGTCACTTTATTTTTCAAATATTGGTGAAACATGTTGAAATGAAGATTTCTGGCAAAGTGCATGCGGTGATGAAATGATGATATCTCTGAAATTGCAAAACTCCCATTGGATGCTTATTGGAACAATTTGATGTCCATACGCCATTCCATACATTCTTTCATGAACATGTTGTGATAATGGATAAGGTGGGTGGGGGTGATGGTGAAACCAATGCCCCCGCAATTTCCATTTTTTGAGGGGAGCAAATACATACAGGTCTTGGGCCAGGACATCAAGGTCAAACTGCTCGAAAACCATTTCAACAATTCATGAAAGGCGTGTCTTCAAAAAAACCATACCATCTGCCTTGATGACACTGGATTTTCCCAAACCGCCGCGAAATCTCAATGAACAACGCCCACAGGGCACGGGCTTTCTTCAAGACCCTTGATAGCAAACAAATCCCCTGATTGCACAAAATGTGCCATTGATTCTTATATCATATACTATTGACTAAATTCATCTTTAATTTTTGGTAGTAGGAGTGCAGTCATATGCCAGATCATTTACGTTTCTACATGGGCGTATCTTTTGTATCTTTGGTGTATTGAGAACATATAGCATGTGCAGCACTTGTGATTGAATGTGGGTGGTGCGAATGATGTGGTCTATGTGATTTATGTGATTCGTATATGGTTTCCAACACGTGGTGTTGCGCTGTTTCTCCTCGAGGACTTGCTGACGCCTAGTGAATGATTTCGATTCGCTTTCAATTTTGCCATTCTCCATCGACCCAGGTGCACGACAGGAAGTAAGACGCATTGAGGCTGGATGCATTGTTTTGTTTGAAACCCAGCTGCGTGAAAGGTTTCATGGGGTTCAAGCGAAATGTTTTTACGTTTTCAACATGCTGAATCTGTACCTAAGCCTGCAGCAATCAGTTTAATACCAGATCAATGCTTTTACTGTCCAAAGAGAAGAGAAGAGGCTGTATAGAGAAAGTTTTGGCGTTCGGGGACATTCAGAAGTTGGGGGCACTCGATATTTGTCGTCGGGATACCTTATAGGCTATACGTAATTAAGCATTGTTGGTGAGCCAGATGTTTTTTGAAATTCTTCAGGGGGTTGGGACTGCAGGCCGCATGGGTCGGGCAGGATTTGACAGAAAGAGAGCGTGGCGTCTTCCAAGCACAGCTGCGTTTCTTAAAGGCGGAAAGCGGACATGAACTTTCGGTTTTCTGTTTTTGGGAATTTTGGCTTTGGAACATTGAGAGTTATTGGAGCTTGCCTCCAAGGCGGTGACTGTAAAGTCTTGAGAGGAACCTCGTCCTCCTAATCTAGCTGTGCAGATGTGTCCGGTCCCAACATTAGATAACTGCTAGGTTTTCGTAGGACTTGAATTTTCTTGTCGCAGGATCCAAGCCAAAGACTCATGCTCCAATGCGCGGGCTGTGAGTATGCAGTTAATGAGGAGGGACGTCGACAACCTTGACCTCCATTGCTTTGAAGCATGCAGCATGATATCACTGACATTTGCGGTATCCGTAGGACTGTTGAAAGTTGCCATTGAGGTTTTTAAACAGTTTCGTACGAGTTTGATGTTTCCCGCGAAAGTGTCCCTTGGCGAATGCTCGAATAGGCTAGTGCTTTCTGTCACCGTGTCCAGCGTTACTTTTGCTTCGTCTCTGACAAAAGTGTCTCATGAATCGCATAGAAAGTCTTTGGCAAATTGAAAGCTGTGCGCAGGACCAGAGCTATGGTGGCTACTGTTGCAAGCAATGCCATTTTTTCAATGTCAGAAATGGCCTTACCAAGAAGAAACTCGACTGCACGCATCGCCTGCAAGCCTAGTCAGCGTCAATTGCAAAGTCTTCAGTTTCAAGTTTCAACAGGAAGTACTTCGTTTTTCCCAAAGGTACCCGACAAGTAAGTGAAATGCTTAACTTGCTCAGGAAAAAGCCTTTAGACCAACATGGAAAACGCTGCAAACGCTGCAAATGTGAGACAGTGCTACGGGCACTTCCAATGCCGCCGGTGGAACTGCAGGACGTTTACCAGGATTGTGCAATTTTATGCAATTTCTTTTTAAGACGTATACAGTATACATTTTTAAAAACCATTTGGAACTGCAAATCATTTTGTCCGCCTGTCAAAGCCTAAGGGCCTAAGTGGGTAGAAAATCAAGATGCTCCAGGAAGGGTCCCCACGGCTCATGTTTTTCCAGTGAACTCTGAGACCTCGAGAGGACAATCTCAGTGCCCATGAGGTGACAGGATATATTGAATCGCTGGCATGCTACACAGGCACCTTTCCAGAGCAAGCTCCAGTAACTCCAGTATTCAGATATCCCAAAAACATATTTCTCGACTCGTCTCTTTCTTTAATGGACCCTCTTGTTTGTTTAGTTTTCTTTGCCGCAATCTCATCCAAATTCCCTGGAGCCTGTCCCACACTGATCTGGATCGTGCGTTTTGTTGACAAGGAGGTGGCTAGAAAATATACGGATAGATGACAAATGACAAATAGAATAGATTTGATTTGATCGGACTAGATTACTGTAGATTAGAATAGAGTATTAGATAGGAATGAAGTTTCTTGAAAAGGAATGCGGTGGTTTGACAAACATTGGTTAATTGAGTGTTAATTGTCTAAATCCTTTTGGCGCTGTTCCCGCGATAGAGCAAAGCAGAAACGGCCTTTTGTTGTATCATGCGCATATGCATACAGCGAATACAGGACACCCTGTAGGAAACATGATCGCCAATAGTTTGCAAGAAAGTGCTAGCTTGCTGCGTCAAAAGCTGGCAACTAGAAGGCTCACCAGTGTCATTGCTCGCTCTTGTCCAGGTGAAAACAAGTCGCAAAACCAATCTCCAGGCGACAGCTGCACGAGTCTATCCATCCCAAATTATGGCAAACCAACTTAGAGGAAGGTGGTATAATTTGATGTAGTTTGTTTTCATTTGGTTCAGTGGTTCGTGCCAAGATTGTCTGTTCGTTTTCGGAGCACCTCAGTGTTTTGCAGACGCACTTTTGGCTGCTTTGGACTGCGTTTCTTCGCAAAGTTCAGGGGACATGAATTTTTTTTTGGTGAAACGAAGCAAAGTTTGGAAGGACTTTGACTGGCATAAAGACTTTGACTCTTTGACCCTGTTGATTCCAATTAATTGCACTGCTTTGCTGCGGAGAGTTCGCCATGGGACATGCCATGAGTGAAATGCATTATCAATTCTCATTGTAGGTCCTTTTGTCGACATCTTGTGTTTGCAGGCAGCATTGCCTGTCCTACAACGGAAGCTGAGACAAAATTTCAAGGCACTGGAGCAGTGCAGAGGGGAAGTGGGGCAGGCAGACCATGCTGGATAGCAGATGTCCGAACCTTTTCCACTACTCAGTTACATGATTCCAGATGTTTTTTCACCAGGTCTTCTTTTCTTGGCTCTCGCTTTGGCACATAGTTTCGGAGTGTATCTCGTGTCTTCAATCTTGTCTCGTTTACAGGACACAAGTGTGACACAGTTCCTCAAGGATTGCAGCTTCAACCTGTTTCAGGTGACCTTAACTGCTGGAGTGCTGGTCCACTCACTGAAAGTCACATATGGAGTGGGACGGAGAACTTTGAAACATGTGACAACAAAGACTGGTAAAGAGATAGCTTGGCAATACTTGTAACAAGTTGTTGCAGGTTCATATCGTTCATATCGTTGAAATAAGCATGTTGAATAATTTGGACCGGCAAGGCAGCGTGAAGGTGGAAACCATGCAGGACAGGCAGTGGGAAGGCGCCCAAACAATTTTCCATAATTTTCTGTTTCCATCAAATCCAACACAGAAATTAGCATCTCAAACTAGTCTTGGAAGCATCTCTTCATTGTTATTTCGCTTGGCTTGAACATGTCTGAACTAAGAGTTTGCAACGGTGAAATGGTGGATGCATGTGAAGCAAGTGAAGCATGGTGGTCAGATCTGAAGCGATGGCAAGACTCGGTCTTTTGGCTTGGAGAAGGCTTGGTTGCTTGCGTTGCTTGCTTATCGTCAAACAAACCCTAACAAACTATAACAAGTTGAAGACTTCGTGATGTCAAGCCGCATCAAGCCACGAACTGAGGCAAGCAGGATCATCCATGATCACTTGCAAATCCGCACGAGCAAAATCAAACAAACATCAACCCAAAACCCAATCTCAAACGTTTCAAACGAAAGACTTGGTACGTTGCCTGAATTCGTTTGCCAAGAGTTTCCAACAACTTTTGTCCGCAGACCTGCGTCTTTGCATTGCCTACTCGGAGGAGTTGAAGCAACCTGGACTCAAAAGATTTGCATGATTGGAAGCTAAGGTCGAGGAATGTTGTGAGATTTGTTAAGGACTATCGAAGGACTTAAGTTTGTTTGATGCATCTTTGGTTCATTTATTGGAGCCTCCTCATCAATATTGATCAGTCATATTCACTCACCCAAAATCTTTTTTGGCTGCGCAGCCACGTGAGTGGAATCACCAGGGACTGGTTCGCCGGAGCTCGGAGCTTGGGGCAAAAGCTCTTCGTAGGCGAAGCATGCCCTTGTCACCTGCCCCCGTGAACTGACAGTCTGCCGCGCTTCGGTGTTTCTTTGTTGCTTCTATCGGCTCCAGTTGGTTTGGCTTGTGACAGGGACGAAGGAAAAATTGAAAGACAAGACAGAACAGATTAAGATTGAAATTTGATGAAGATGGATGAAGATTGACGGAGAGTGATGAAGATTGATGAATGTGGTGTGTTTCCACTTTCTCACTTTTTTTGGTTTCCGATTTTTTCCAGTGTCCATTTTGTCCATTTCTATCAGACGTCGTTTGATGCCAGTTTGTGATCCATCCCAACAATTTGTGGTGACTTGTGACGCCAGACTCACGGTTCGATGACTTCACCTTGACAGAACTTGAGGCATGGTGTGTTTACTTGCCCACGGAGCTTCTGTTGCACGAGCCATGAGGAAGAAACAACATATCCAAGTTGAAAACATATGATATATATATGTATATATATCAATGTATATTGAGATCATTTGATAGAACTTGAATCGGGGTGTGAATTTTCACTACCGAATGGAAGGACTTATGCTACATACAACCGCTTCTTCCCCAGGGATTTGGAATGGTTTTGTAGGAAAAATGAGGTGGTGTAACTACAAAGAGCAGGTAATCGACAACACGATTAATTTGATAGAATTTGATAGATGGGACAAAATATGAGAAAATGATAGAAAGACATTGACAGACATGAAGTCGCAAACTCTCAGACACATGGAACCTTTTACTTAATCTTTCTCAATGGCTGAAGAAATTTCATCGCACCTTCGTTTGTTTCGACCTGCAAGTTTCATTTCAACTGGGCAAGGATCTTCCAGCTCACATGAAATCTATGGCGCGACCTGGCTTCTGAGTTCTGTGACCAGCTTTGCTGACAGATCTTTTTTTGTCAGATTTACTGATTCGTTTCAGGCTGATCATCAAGAAATGCATTCTTGAAGTGCATGAAAATAGTGTCTGGAAAAACAGGATGTATTTGAACTTTTTCATCCTCAAAAAGCCGGGGATACGGAAAGAATAATGTTTTCCGTGAAACCAGCGTAGCACATGGCTAGTCAAGGAACAGGCAGTGGATGGTGCAATGAAGTGTTTCAGAATTGGTGGTGCGGGAAGGGTTTTGCCATGTTTCGACTGTGCAACACCTAAGTAAGTATACCAAATGCTGGTTCGATATCGTGCACGGCTGATGTGTTCGATTGTTCGCTACCCAGGACCACCCCGTGTTATTGGATGGTCTGCAAAGGCTTCAGCGATTTGGAGCAAACGTACGAAGCAGTGGGCTTTGCTAGTAGCTTTCCTGCATGCTCGTTTGTCATTTGAAGACTATGTCCAGATGAAGCGTTTGTTCCAAGGCAACCAAAGGAAATTGCTTTGTTTTTGTGGAGCCAAAAAGCCTTAAGAAGTTTAGAGCTTTCAGTTGTTGTCGTTTCACAACAAGTCAGTGTGCTTCTTTTCGAAGCTCTTGTGATTCCGACATCCAACGATCGAGTATCGAGTTTGTGGTTCTGTGTTTCTTTTCCGTGTTCTGCTTGGCCCTGCAACTTGCAAACTTTTGCAAGCTTTTCCGTCACTCGAGGCAAAAAGGAGAATCGCATTCGGGCCGCTTTGCTCGCAGCGTGTGTTTCACGAATGTTGCATGAGGCGGACTCACTTTTATGCATTGTTTGCTGATACATGATTTTTCAATATTTTTGACGGACATTTCTCCGATTGATGTATATTGATTGTCATGATTTGCGTGACGGAGTCACACCTCGGATTGTTCCGGCAGACCGCACAGTCAATGGATTCAATGGATCCTGGGTGGCAACTGCTCCTGGAAGTGGCACACCAGAAGAAGCCGAAGCATCTCAAGTAGCAATTTGAGGGACAAAGTGTTGTGGAAGCTGAATGCAATAAAATGCAATGATGTACTTGTGGTTTTGCTCTGAACTGTTGAAGTCTTGTTTGGTTTGCTGGTTATGCTGGTTATGCTGGTGCTGCGACTGATCTTGCCCTGCTTTCATGACACGAATAGGCAGATCATCGATGAGCTTAGGATGCTAGAGCCTGAGCCTGAGCCAGAAGATGAGTATGAAGAGATTCTGGAGGCTTAGCAAAATCGGTAAACTTGTTACGCTTTGTCGTTTGGGTCAAGCACAGCAAGTTGGATTTGGCAATTTGATCAGGTTGCGTAATTTGAGTTATTTTCATTTTTTCTTCTCCAAGCTCCGGTTGGATCCGTGCTGAGTTTTCTTCGGAATCCGGGCTGATTTAACATGTCTCTCTTTTTGTTTTGGCAAATTTGTACAGACAAACGGCTCCTTTCCCATAGCGCTGTACTTTGGGCATCAAGAGTTTAAAACTGTCACATGCAACAAAAAAATGCTCAAAAGCAACAGTTTTCCAATAATGTGGTCTTTGATATTCATTTCGGATGTTTTTTCTCTGGCCCCGGGCACAAGTTTGCTTGCAAAGACTTTGTGATATATATATATATACATGCTTGTCATTGCTTGTCGTTTGATGGCTTCGAGAGGAAGCAGAGGATTTCGAAACTGAGCTGTCCACAGAGCTCGAACAGGAGAGGTGAGTGGGAATATGTGGGAATTGTGCAGATTCGGGTTTCTTATGTGCATGGTCTTGCATGGTTGCGTTTCCAGTTGTACATTGAAGAGCTTTATTAAATTTATGGTCGAGTTTGTCGAGTTTGTTTTGTGTGATGTTGAGATCGAGGTTTTCAAGCACAGTCTTGAATACTTCACTGCTTCACCATCCCAAGGAGTATGAAAACGACAGGGCGAATGGATTCGCGGTCTTTGATGACCTAGGAGCTTCGGACCAGGTGAAACAGGCAGCGATCTGGAAGGGAAGAAAAAAATCTCAGAAAGTTGAAGCCTTGCTAATATTCTTCTTTGGCCAGTGGATGCCAGTAGGAAATTAGCTGCATGCTACTTTTCTGATGGAAAACAGTCTTTTATGTGCAACTGGCTATCTTGCTCCAAACATGCCTCGAAGATTCAATTTATGGCTTCTTTCCAGATACGCTACTAAATTGAAGGAAAGAGGTGTGTGGACCAAGCATTCGTTTGCTCAAGAGTTTTGCCAAAGCCCACCTGTGACCAGAAACGTTAAAAGAGTGAAGATCAAAAGTCAAAGGTACGAAGCTTTTCTGAAGCAACAGCCCTTTGCCCCAGCGAAGAGATTGGGAGACAGACTGTAGAGAAGAACAGCTACGGGAACCAAAGAACCTTTTCTGAAGGACCAGCCATTTGCCTCAGAAGATGGTATGAAACTGAGAGACATATATGAAGAGAAGAACATTTGGAGGAGCCCTCCAAAGAACTTTTTTTGAGGAACCAGCCACGTGCCCCAAAGAATTTCGGAAGACAACATGCCAGTTCGCCCCAAGGCCTTTGCTGTTGCTGAAGACCCCAAAGCTGACACAGTTGGGGGAACATGGAAGACACATTTAAAGAACAGTTGAGGGAACCTGGGAGACAAGTGTAAAGAAGAGTTGACGAACATGGAGGGCAAATACAAAGAACAGTTGAGGGAACCTGGGAGACAAGTGTAAAGAAGAGTTGACGAACATGGAGGANGGAACATGGAGGACAAATACAAAGAACAGTTGAGGGAACCTGGGAGACAAGTGTAAAGAAGAGTTAGTTTTTTAACCCTCTACAGAACCTTTTCGGAGGAAACAGGGATTTGCTCAATGCCCCAAAGCTTTTGCTGTAGGTGAATTTAAGGGTTTTGTCTACCAAACCTGATGCTTTGGGTCGTGGTGCAGGCTCCGGCTATGGAGAAATTGAGCCCAAAGCGGTTCAAAGTGATGGAGCCCAAAGCGAAAATGAAGTGTCTTGGCTTCGGTCAGGTGGTTGAAATTCATGGATGACTTCAATCGACTGTCGATGCGTTTGATGCATTGTTTATGTTTTCAGCCTGTCGAGGCCTCAGATGAGCTTCAGCGTGAGGTCGGTGCCAAAAATGCAGCACCGAGTTGAACCCGACATTGCTGACAAATTCAAGAAAAACCCGTCGAATTCCAAGTATGTGACGCTTGGATACAATTTAGACAAAGTGACCTACAAGCTGGCACATGTCTCAAGTGAGTTTCATGAACATCGTCCACAAAAGCAAAGAAAAAATTGGTTTGTTTTTGATTCTGTTTTTATTTGAAAACCGAAGCCGGTCGTTTTTGTTGTCCAAGGATCGAGCACGCAGAAGTCGACGAGATCAAGTTTTCGCAGGAATCGATCGGACAAAATTTCAGAAATGGTCGGCGAATGGATGGACTCATCCAAGATCTTCTTAGAGGCGACGTCTGTCAAAAATTTGGAAAGTCAAGAACTTTCCCAGACACCATGTAGCATTAACCTCCATTGATTCTATTTGGCTTGTAAATTCTGTACAGACGCTACGGTCCTGCTCTGGTTTTTGCGATTCTGCGTGTTTCGCTTTCTTCACACATGGCCTATCACAGTCAGGCCATGTGCATCCTTTGAAGACAAAGTCGTTGCAGATAGAGTGTTTCAAAAACAGTCTTGCACTCAGTTTCAAATTCTTGCAGAACAAAGGACCCATGTGCTGCTGTTTTGGTGTCGCAGAGCCAATGCATCCCAATGCTCGCACAAACAATTGCCATTGACTTCAAAACTGTATAGATGAGGGACGACAAGTGTGGATAGATGTTAATGATAGTGGTCCTCATTTCATAGACTTGAATATTTGATATGATTGATATGTATATGATTGTTTCACATTGTTTCCTAGAATTATGTTACATAGTGGATTATGAACTTTTTCGATGTGAAACAAGTGTGCAATCATTTGAAAAAGATGCCCAAAATGGGGAGTTTGAAAGTTTTATATTGGCTTGCATGTTCTGTGAAAGGTGATGGTGTGTACGAAGCGTTGAACAACAGACGACTTTGGTGCTTCAAAAAGTTCAAGGCGGGAAGTTCAAAAGTGAAAAGTTGCTGCATCACCGAGTCACGGTTTTCATCTTGAGACTGAGACAGCCAAACTCGCTTAAACGGTGCACGACAATCTGGCATTCAAAAGACCATGTGACATTTTGGGTTGAGGTGAAAAAACGCAAGTTCGGGCACCCAGGGCAAGGCGGAAAGGTAGAAAGGAGATCTTTGAGTCCAATTTTACTGGGCCCTGGTGCAATTTTGTGCACTATTGCCTTTTTTGCGTGTCAACTTTTCACTGCAAATTCATATTTGTACAGTTTAGTTTAGTGTTTTTTGCTCTGACTTTGCCAGGACAGATCCCGAATATCAATTGAATTGCAAGCTCAAGGCTGGTTTGCTGCATCTAACAATTGAGAAATGGAAGGAAATACAAGGATTCCCTGTGAGGGCATGGTGGCTTGCGATTTGATGTCGACATCAGGGCTGACTTGAACTGAGTTGAGCCAGGTGCTTCAAATCGATCCAGAGATTAGAGCAAACCTTGGTCCACTCCTGGTCTTGAGCCTGGTTTTCAAGGTTTTCAAACAGGGAATGCACATGTAATCAAATGAGTATCAAATGTATGCAAGAGAGTCACCAGAGCCAGAATCAGAACCCCGGAAAACCGAGGAGCGGTTGCAAGCTGAACCGTGGCCGTACCGCCGGGTGCAGGCCAAACCATCTAAATCGTCACTGTGTTCTGTATTGTGTTTTTGAGATGGTTTGAAGGCTTTAGGCATTTCCTTCCGTGCACAAAGACAAGGAGTAATGAGTAAATTGACGGCTTTTTTGGCATGACAAGCTGGTTCATTCGCATGGTGCATATGGTACCAAAAGAGGCTCGTGCAAGAATGTGATGTCTTCATGATTCAGTGCTTTGCAGAATATGAAGATGAACCACTCGGAATTCGGAATCACAGGTCCTTGGAAAAGTGTTGGTATGACCTGTGCGCGATAAACAACTCTCAAGACTCACCTCACACCCTTCTACTGTGTTTTAGAAATGCCAGGAAAACGCGATCAATAAACTCCTTCGCCACAAAGACAGAATGGATCCCATAGAGGAGACTTGCCGAGCTTTGCGCAGTTTCTGAACGGTTTTGTTCGATTCTTTCTGTAATTTTGCATTCGATTTTGCAATATAAATCCATGTGTCTTCTTCAGGAGGTCAGAGTCAGGCAGGGGCGAAACAAGCGGCGAAGGTGTGTATACTGAGGCCAACTGGCCAGCGTTGCGTAGGAGTCCCTGGGAGTACCAAGACGAGGACCCAGTATGCAACACACAGATTTGCCAAGTCAAAACTTGAAAGCGGCCCCGTGGATTTTCTTTCACTTTGTTTGCCTGGACGGGCCCGCATCTCATACACGATGGAGATGTTGTCACATGTTGTCAATTTTTTGTGGTAATTTAGCATCCAGGACATTGCCTCTTCTTTTAAGTGTGACGCAGCAAAGTTTCTGCGTGGCACAATCCCGTGTAGCAATTGATAGTTACATAGCCACCTTTTATTAGCGCTCCCTTCGACCTAGAAGCAATTAGTCAAAGTGAAGGAAAAAGTGAAATCAGTTTGTGTTCTGGGTGCTTTTGCCATTTGAAAACCTTGTACGCAGACCAAATCACAACCTGATTCAGCAAACTCAAAAACCTAGCCCTTTCCCCACTTGAAGAACTTCAGGGCGTTTCATGCGGGAGGCGGCTTCCTGAAGGTTCTGGCTTTGCCATGGCCCCATGGTACACATGTAAGGTTCCAACATAAAACAAGATGGAAACCACGAACCCGGATGTTCACACATTATATTCAGATAAAAAGGTCATACTCAAATAACTGTGCATTTGTCGGCATTTCTTGTCTGTTCTGCGATGACCAACACTTCTCTATAACACTGCTCTCTAACACTGCTCTACAACACTCTTCTCCAAAACTCTTCTCCAACAGCCTTCCCCAAGACTCTTTTCCTTCTCCACAACACCATCCACAACACTCTTCTCCAACACTTCTCTCCAACACTCTTCCCCAACACTTCTCTACAACACTCTTCTCCAAAACTCTTCTCCAACAGCCTTCCCCAAGACTCTTTTCCTTCTCCACAACACCATCCACAACACTCTTCTCCAACACTTCTCTCCAACACTCTTCCCCAACACTTCTCTACAACACTCTTCTCCAACACTTCTCTCCAACACTCTTCCCCAACACTTCTCTACAACAATCTTCTCCAACACCTTCTCAAACACTTCGCTACAACACTTCTCTACAAGTCTCTTCTCCAACACACTTCTACAACACTCTCCTCCAACACTTCTCTTCAACAATTCTCTTCAACACTTCTCTACAACAATCTTCTCCAACAATTCTCTACAACACGTCTCTAAAACTTCTCCACAACACTTCCTCAAAACACTTCTTCACAACACTTCTCCACAACACTTCTTCACACCACTTCCCTGCAACACTTCTCCACAACACTTCTCCACAACACTCCTTCACAACACTTCTCCACAACACTTCACCATAACACTTCACCACAACACTTCTTCACAACACTTCTCGACAACACTTCCCCACAACACTTCTCTACAACACTTCTCTACAACACTTCTTCACAACACTTCTCCACAACACTTCTCCACGACACTTCTCCAAAACACTCCTGCAGCACATTCCTTCACAACACTTCCCTATACTATTACAAAACTTCCCCACAACACTTCTTCACAACACTGCTACACAACACTTCTGTACAACACTTCACCACTACACTTCTCCACAACACCTCTCTACAACACTTCACCACAATACTTCTCCACGACACTCCTTCACAGCGCTCCTTCACAATTCGCAACACTTCTCTACAACACTTTTCGACAACACTTCCCACAACACTTCTTCACAACTCTTTCCACTACACTCCTTCGCAACACTTCCCCACAACACTTCTCCACAACACTCCTCTACAAAACTTCACCACAAGACTTCTTCACAACACTGCTCTGCAAAGCTTCACCACAACACTAGACCCACAACACTTCTTCACAACTCTTCTCCACAATACTTCTCCACAACACTTCTCGACAACACTTCCCACAGCACTTCTCGACAGCACTTCTCGACAACACTTCCCACAACACTTCTCCACAACGCTTCTCCACAACACACCTCTTCAGCTTTTCTCCACAACACTCCTTCACAACACTTCTCCACAACACTTCTCTACAACACTTCACCACAACACTTCACCACAATACTTCTCCACGACACTCCTTCACAGCGCTCCTTCACAATTCACAACACTTCTCTACAACACTTCTCTACAAGACTTCTCCATAATACTTCTCTACAACACTTCACTTCAACACTTCTCTACAACACCTCCTAAACAACACTCCTTCACAACACTTCTCTACGAGACTTCTCCATAATAATTCTCTACAACACTTCACTTCAGCACTTCTCGACAACACTTCTTCACAACACTTCTCTACGTCACTTCACCACAGCACTCCTTCACAATACTTCCCTGCAACACTTCTCTATAACACTTCACCACAACACTTCTCTACGCCACTTCACCACAATATTTCTCCGCAACACTCCTTCACAACACTCCTTCACAATACTTCTCCACAACACTCCTTCACAACGCTTCACTTCCCTATACCGCAACACTTCTCTACAACACTTTAACCACAACACTTCTCGACAACACCCTTTCACAACACTTCTCTTCAACACTTCACCACAACACTTTTCCACAACAACTCTCTACAACACTTCCCGCAACATGTCTCTCCAACGCTTCACCGCAACACGTCCCCGCAACATGTCTCTCAAGTACTTCTCCGTACTACAAAGTACTACGCCGTGCTACAAACTACTATTCTGTGCTACAAAGTACTACTCCGACCGAAACGACGTCAGAACGACGTCCATCCAGTACTACCCCGTACTACAAAGTAGCGCTCCGACCGTGCGACCTCCCAAACGACGTCAGAACCACCTCCATCCAGTACTACTCCGTACTACAAAGTACTTCTACGCACTACAGAACGACCATCAGGACTACTCCAATACTACGCTGTATACTACAAAGAATTCTCCAGTGCTACTCCGTACTGCAAAGTACTACTCCGCACTACAAAGCACTACTCCGACCGAAACGACGTCAGAACGACGTCCATCCAGTACTGCTCCGTACTCAAAGTAACACTCCGACCGTGCGACCTCCAAAACGATGTCAGAACGACGTCCATCCAGTACTTTCTCCGTACTACAAAGTACTACTCCAGTACTATTCCGTAATACAAAGTACTACTACGTACTAAAAATGACCATCCAGTGCTACTTCGTACTACAAAGTACTACTTCGTACTACAAAGTACTACTCCGTACTACAAATTACTACTCCAGCACTACTCCGTACTACAAAGTAATTACTACTCCAGTTCTACTCCGTACTACAAAGTACTACTCCAGTACTACTCCGTACTACAAAGTACTATTACGTCCTAAAATTGACCGTCCAGTGCTACTATAGGTACGACAAAGTACTACTCCTTACTACAAAGTAGTACACCGACACTTCTCCACAACATTCCTTCACGACATTCCTTCACAACACTGCTTCACAACACTTTCCTACAACACTTCCCCACAACACTTCTTCACTACACTCCTTCACAACACTTCTCTACAACACTGCACCACTACACTTCTCCACAACACCTCTCTACAGCACTTCAACACAATACTTCTCCACGACACTCCTTCACAACGCTCCTTCACAACTCTTCTCCGCAACACTCCTTCACAACACTTCTCTACCACGCTTTCCCACAACACTTCTCTACAACACTTCTCTACACTCTACAACACTTCACCACAACACTTCTCCACAACGCTTCCTTGCCACTTTGTCACAGCTGATGAATGACTTTCAACTGGTTGCACTCAATACTTGGACACCCACGTTGAGAGCCACATCTTATACACCATCGGGATCATCGAGGATTGATTATCTCATGGTTCGATATCGAGATGCTGACATATCAGCCAAGCAGGTTGAGATGCTCACTGATGCACCATACAGTTAGAGTAGGCCTTGCCCCTCTTCCCCCCATAGGCGCGAGGGCCATATGTGGGTTATAACCCCCAGATTTATGGGTAGATTACACCCCAAAAATCTATCTTAAGGTTGAAGATGGGCAAGGCCTGCCTAATAGAAAAATAGTAAGTATTGTATAAGGGTTGTCCTGCGTAGAAAATTTTATGATATTTTTTGTAGTATTGTCCCCCCCCCCACTTTGCCTTGTCCTGTCTGTCAGAAGGTGTGAAACCGCTCAAGCGCACCTTGCTT
>DF239879.1:8761-56156 GCA_000507305.1 Breviolum minutum Mf 1.05b.01
ATGTGTTTTCTTGGTGGTGGTGGTGGTGGTGGTGGTGGTGGTGGTGGTGGTGGTGGTGGTGGTGGTGGTGGTGGTGGTGGTGGTGGTGGTGGTGGTGGTGGCAACTCACATATTTTTTTAACGTACGGTAGTCCTTGAAAACTCAAATGTTTTTTTTTGATGATCAAGTTTGAACTTTGGGGAAGATGAACCGACGAGCATATTTTTCAAAGGGGGTGGTGAAAAACCACCGACTTGTTTTTTGTTGGGCCTTTTTTTGGAACAAAACAGTCGGCAGCTTTATTGTGGGTGTGGTGAAGGTTGAGGTTTACTGAATTTTTGACACATGGTATGAGGGAATATTGACAGAATGGGAGATGGAAGGTGTATTGTTGTGTTTGTGTTTGACAAAATGCAAGATTTTGTGGTTTATATGGTTTATCATATTTCAAGGCAAACTAAAAACTCACAGAAACCTTACATACTCTCAGCAAGTAAGTGATGCTTCCGATACTTCAGGCAAAGCAGTTTGATTTCCACCGTTTTTTTGTGATGACTACCTAGCCACATTAGACCACACTACGCCCTAGAATAATCGCCACACAATGATGGATTTACAGCACTTTTGGGCGGCTGAAAATGCTGAAATCTCCCCAAAGCCCTTGAGGCACGTTGCACACCTGAGCTCAAAAACTTGAAGGTGGAGGGGTGGGTAGTGGGTGGGTAGTGGGTAGGGGGCCTGGTGGTTGGAGTGGGTGTGGCGCTCAAAAATCTTCAGGATTCTAATAGGAGACAGAACAAAGTGGTTAAAACTGGAGATACCTCAAGCACCCAGGAGACTCCAAACATAAAAACAACATGTGTTGACTTCAAAACCCATAGGTCCCACAGGGTCAACCTACATTGATTCCAACTTTAGGTTCTCAGATTCTATCAGAATTCTCGAAAGCAAAATTGCTGGCAAACTTGGGAGGTTTTGCCCATCGAAATGAGTAAGGCAAACATCCTATTGTGACATGGGTGTTTCCAAAAATAGGGGTACTGTACCCCAAGATGGATGGTTTATAATGGGAAAACCCTACCAAAATTGATGATTTGGGGGTACCACTATTTCTCCAAACATCCACATGTTGAGCACTTTTGGAGAAGCGCAACACCCCCCCTAATTTGGGGATCATGAGGTCCAAGAATTGTCAGCAGAATGTTGAAACCCAACATTCCAGGGGTCATTGGGCAGCGATGTTCTGCCCAGTCATTGTTTTAGATGTTTGTATACCTACAAAATGCTAAATGCCTGGGATGTTCAACTAAAATAGTGGATTGGTGACATGGAGTTTTGGGAATTTTTTACAAAGCCACCTCTTCTGGTAAAAAATGTTGCTGTAAGTTTTATAGAGCTAGAATCTTCTGTTGTTGTCACTCTTGGAGTAGTAGATTCATGCTGAGGCAATGGCGAAAGTGACTGGAAAAAAACTCTACTGGGAATCAGATTTGTTTCACCTCCCATCTTGGATCATCCTTCAATCCCCATTTAGAAAATGATAATCGTTACTTATCCAATTCCTCACAATAAGAATCAATAAGACACAATCATCCATCCATCCGTTTTTTGTTGCCAGCAGTCACTAGTTATCATCACATCCCATCCGTCCCCCAAATCGGTGTTTTCCGTGGATCCTTGTTGTTGTTAAGCACATCTTTTGGATCACGTTACGTCTGCCATGGCAGGTGGAATTACCTCAGTTGGATAAAGGAGATTTGGAACTTCAATTTCTGGAGGTCTGGGATTCGGATCGCCCGTGTGGGATGTGCTAGAAATTTGAGGCGTGCATGTTTTGGTGAGGATTTTTTGTTGTTGCGAGTTCTTTAGCTGCGAAGCAAACAAAAAAACAATGACTAAAACAAAAAACGAGATTTTTGTTGCAAGCTGGTTGTTTCTGATGAATCCCATGGTTTAAGCAACAACATGTCAAAAACCCGCAAAGTAAGAAAAAACATGGCCGGAACATTTAAAGATTAGGTTAAGATTGGCCTATGCTGATCAAAAGTATGGTGTCCCCAGAAACCGTGCCTAGTTCAACGTTTTTGCAGGGCACGGCGTCGTGTGTCTTTTGGTGAGCAAATTAAGTTATCTCATTGGTGAAGATTCGTTTGGAATATCGAAATCCATGACTTCCTTTCCCGGACCAACGAATTTCTTTTGGTGAAACGTCACCAAAGTTTGAGCCATGACGAACCAAGGGTGAGAATGTTTTTTTGTAGGGAAAACAGTCATTTGAAAACTAGATGTTTCCCATAACTTCAAAATCTCATGGAATAAGGTTGTTTTTCAATCAGTTTCCTATTAGCAACTGTTGCATCTACTCAAAAGGCGAAGATTCCCACGGTGCCAAAACATCACCATGGGCATTTAAGGGTACCTCCCTTCCAATGCCACCCCCCCCCCGCAAGAAAATAAGTCTTTATTAAGGAATCATAAACGACCATGATCCCTTGATACTTACTTAGTAAGGCCTCATGTCTTCTGGTCAAAGTACAGCGACCTCACACGACCTGGGACACCAAATGGTGGTTTAATAAGGGTTCAATGAGATTTCCCCGGCTATTTCAGGGAAATCTCTATAGCTTGGTGACTCATATTAGTTATACCCTTAGATTCCCATGAAATCACCAGTCTTCAGGTGGGTCGCCAACTTGCACGCTTATTGGACAAAAGTTTCAGTGGATGGCCGCAGTTCTTGGATGCCTACGTCTCACGGGAAGGAGAGTTTCAAGGGATAAAGGGCACCGAAAAACGGAGAGATGAGGAGTTGTAACATGTGGTAATCCATACTTAGGTTTTTGTTGATCTGTTACTGTAGTATATATTTCATGCGTAGACAGTTGATTAATTATTAGATATTAAGCTTTAAGTCTAATTGCATGAGTCGTTGAGATTTAGATACAGTGTATATATATGTATAGCTTGATGATTCTCCCAATATGATCAAATATGCTGTTTTGCCTCAGTGTATCATGTTTCATCTCACGCGCGTGTTTTGTCACGTGTACTTGTTTTGACTCAAATATCATACATACATTTTGATTATTGTGTATTTCATGAAACATGCATATCAAATTGTGTCTTCGAACCTCACTCATATTAAATTATTTCTCCAATCCTGAAGTGAAGCGATATAAATATATACAGGATCATGGTATATTTAAGTAACATGTACCACAAAAATCAACTATTCATGTATATAAGTAAATAATGGTACGTACAGTAAATGATATACCATACATCAATCTCATAGGATCACTGTGTTTTTGTCCTGGATGATTGATTCTGTTTGCCCATCACCCAGGGGATTCGTTCCATTTTGAAGCAACGTAACCAATCTCCACATCCAGGACGTGCTGCGGTGAATAGGAGGATTGAGGAATCCCTGTCGCAGTTGCTCGGGCGGCAAAAAAATCGCCCACCTTCATCAAATTATTGCAGGATCCATCTTTGGTTATAGCATACTATGCCTATAGGGATGAAATCACCGAAACTGAGAATGGTTTCATGGAACCTAAATACCTTTCGTTTCGGAGGTGATTGAACATCCCTTGCTCATTATCTGACAAGGTGATTCGATCCCTGGGGTGTGTGGTGGTGTCAAACATTTTTTATTTTCACCCCTACCTGGGGAAATGATCCAATTTGACTAATATTATTTTTCAAATGGGTAGAAACCCACCAACTAACACAGGTGCAGCAGCCATATGTGGTGATAATTATCGGAACCTCAAGTGGGAGCCAAAACTAACATTTTCGTTCTGAAACAGTGGTGGCTTGGAAGACAAGCCTTTCCTTTTGGGATACGGCCTATTTTCAGGTGCTATGTTAGTTTTGGGGATATATATATATATGATGGTTATATAGGTGTCTGAGATGGCCATGGCCCATGAAATCTGCATTATATTGCAACTTGAAAAAAGAACATGGGCCGAAAAGTCTTCAGTTTCATGTAAATTTTTGATGATACCTACTTCTACCACATGCCCCTGTCGCTACCACAGGGTGATTGTTTTTGATTTGTTGAATCACCAAGCATTTCAGGTACCTAAAATGGAGGTACTTACCTATATAAGCTGTATGTAAGGCCTATGTAAGGGAAAACCCACCCCCAAAATGGCCTTATAAGGTTCAGTACCTCCATTTTAGGTACAGGTACCTGAAACTTTTGGTGATTGAAAGGCGATTTCTCACGTCCATCTCATTTTGAGGTCTTTGATATGTCCAGCCTCTAACTTTTCCAGTGGGGAATTGCGCCACTCGGCAGGAATATTTGAAGACCATTTCAAGGGGGGATGCACAGGTACGGAAACTTGAAGCTATATATGTGTGTTTTTGTTTGTTTAGTTTGTTTGTTTAGTTTGTGTATGTGTGTTCCATGTTTGCCAGTTTTCGTTTTGGGATGAATATACTACTGTACATTTTACATACCCATATGTTACTACTGTATATTTTATATACCCATATGATGTTTAGGTCATCCAATCTTCAGCTTCATGTATATCTTAAGAAACATATTGTAAGTGTGATGGAAACAAGCACTGGTGCGTTGAACACGGCATGAACAAAGCAGATCGTTATGAACCTGATGGAATGCACATCATCATCATTATTATCATCATCATCATCATCATCATCATCCTCATCCTCATCATCATCATCATCATCATCATCATCATCATCATCCTCATCCTCCTCCTCCTCATCCTCCTCCTCATCATAGCTGCTGGGCCACCATTCACCTCGAAAAACCACACATGTTTGGGACAGTTTAGTCTAGTTTTCCACCTTGAAACGCTGAGGCTATTTGCAGAAGGTCCTGGACTGCCCCTGGTTGNCCTCATCATCATCATCATCATCATCATCATCATCATCATCATCATCATCCATTCATTTGTTTATTCATTGAATCAATCAATTGATCACTTCATCAACTCAACCAATCCCCAACTTTGATGCCAAGGTGAAATCGATGTCCCAGCAGGATGGACTTCTGTAGCACTTCTTTGTACCACCTTGATCTTCCTGATGGTGGGGCGGACTGGGAGAACTTTAGGGATGAAAATCATGAAGACTTGTCAAAATCTATGTGGAATTGATAGGTTGCAGTTTTTTCATGTGATATTGCTTTTTGGGTATTACGGTATTACTGCATCAGAATTTGGGAGTGTGGCTCACCTGCCGAGAATGGTGATCGGAATGGTTTCCGGTGAAGAACACCCCCCCATCACAGACACTGACAAAATGCATCTTGAAGGTATGACTCTGATAGCAACAGAGGTAAAACCCCATTTTTCTAGCCAATTTATAGGGACTTCACCCGACCTGGGCCCCCAAAAGGTAGCGAGTAGGAAGGGAAATGGGACCCCTTATTTCAGGGAAATCTAGGTTGGTGAAATATTATAAGCTGGTCAGAATCGTTGCTTACATAGATGCAGTTGGTAAATCTGAAGAGATTGGATTCCGATGCATTTGAGAATATTTGAGATGTACCTTTTTTTTACTAGGAAAGTCTCACCCTTCCGGCATTACTCCATGGTTTAGTGTTGGCGCATGGACGCATAGGTGGGTTGGTTCGCCAATTTTTCACGCGCATGCCTGTGTATTTGATGTTATTGATATTTTGGTTTCCGCACATGCACATTACTATGTCTCTTGATGTCTCTTGTATGTATATTTACAGATGCATCTACATGGTCCATGTGTGCTATCAACATGTTGCAGACAACTGAAATAGCAAACGAAGCACCACCACCACCACCACCACCACCACCACCACCACCACCACCACCACGCTGTGCCAGGTCTATCTCTGTTGGCTCCTTCAACTACGCAAGTCATTGTTGGCTCCCTCAAGGGCCAAGGGGCAACAGTTTGACTGAATAAACATATGCATGGAAAGAAGATGTTCAAAAAACGAATCCATTTATATCCATTTATGTTCAAAGGTCTATATTTCTGTTGGCATTTGAGTTTGGATATGGACTATATTTCAAATCCACCAGCGTGTTATGGAACGCAGATCTACTATATCATCATGTGTTTGACCTTCCTGGAAATCAATTGGTGTGACGTCGTTTAAATCCCCACAACATGGTAACATGGTGGTGTTTTTTACGTACTGCAGGCTGATTTTTTTCCCGGCAGTAAAAAAACCCAACCAGACCCTACAGGTAGTTCAGGATTAGGGAATTCATTTTTATGTTCAATACACCCCCGAAGTTTGACAGCAAACGTTCTGAAAAAATGATGCTTGCAAAAACCTACCCAATTTTTGAGATTCGGTATGATTCGGTGTATTTTCAGGCGCTTTTAGCTGTTAAACTTCCAGGGGGGCTATCGACCCACCCGACTATAGGCCTAGGCCTCCAGCAGGTGAACCGTGTGGAAACTCAGGGGGCCATTTTTTGTTGGAGAATTTCATGAGATTTCATGGTTGATTTAGTGATTTTCTATACAAAAGAACATGGAAGAACTTCCCCAAAAAGTGTTTTTCTTGTTGGGGATTTTGTCACAAGTACCTTACAACTCAAAGAAAAAAGCCACCAGCTGTGCAATGCCAAAAGGTGTTTGTTGCCACTGACGTAAGTGATGACATAAAGTCTCAAGAATTTTTAGGCCTCAATGAAATTATTGTTGGTGATAATATGGGTGATACTATGCGATTCTCATGGATTCCCAACATGCATTTGGAATTGAGAAGTCTAGATTTTTTTCTCCGAACCTGTTGATACTGTTGATAGATTTATACATATAAATTACATATAATGCCTGTACATCAGTAAGATTAAAAGGTTAAGGGGCCCCAGATTCCAAGGGCCAAAAGAACCACCAGAAATTGAGGATTATATACATACATGTTGATGCATGGAATCCTGTATAAAACCCGGGGATGCACAAAACACTGTATAAGTAATAGGATAAACTACCAACCTCAACTTGTTAGCCGGATTTCAGCCATCAACAGTATGTCATGTCAGTTTTCAGGGGTGTAACTTTCCGTCTAACTAGTGTTATAATTTCCTGTTTTTTTCAGGAATTACCCTCCCTGAAACTAACAGTTCGCCCCTGAAAATAGGCCAAAACCCAATAAGGAAAGTAATTAGCATTCCAAATTCCATCCATTTTTAGGTTCGAAAACCTTAGTTTCAGGGAGGGTACTTCCCCCCCAAAAAAACGAGATATCCTCTCAAAAATGATGGGATTGGAAGATGTTTCAGGGGTTCCTTTTGAGTCCTGGGGTAACACCCCCTTTGAAAAGGTCAGGTGACGAATTCCGTCCATTTTCAGGCAGGTATACCATATAGATTCGTGCCATTTCTGGCTGGCACCATGGGCTTGAGGTTGGACCATGGCTTTCTTCCACCAGAGGTGGCAAGTTGGTTGGTACGAGAATCGAAGATGTAAAACCACCATGGTGTTGTTGTTAAGGTTTTGATGGGCTGTTGTGTCAGCTCAGACATTGTTAAAAAGTCCAAAAAGTCTAATTTAGTCAATTTCATTGATTTTGGATGATGAATGATTCTATTCTCGTCAATCCTGATAATTGATTTTTCATACTGCTAAATCCAGTTCAATCTTTCACCAGTTGATAGTTGGTGAATATCCACGAAATGCTTTTTACTACGGGTTTGGCATACATATATCTATATATATATATATATGTACATGAGAAATATCTTGACTACCCATGGTTTTTTGAAGCTACTTCGTTTGGTACATCCAGATTTAAACAAGAAAATGCACGACTGAATCTTCGCAGAAGAGGAGATTCCATCCCCTTGGTTCCATCAAGGGTCATTGAATACAATCCCTTTTTTGGGGGAGATCAAAGTTGATGTTAAATGTATGATGATTTTGAGGGATTTCCCGATTTCCCTTAAAAATAGTGCATGGAGTTTGGGTTGGTGTCATTTTTTATGACCCCTGTCCATTCGAATCATTTTCCTGTTGCAGTCATGTGGCCCTGCCAAGCAGGTCTCTCGCGACGGTGGGGGTGAGGGATGCTCAGGGGTTGGGGGAAGCTACAGAGGCTGATCGCCCGGCATTGATCCTCTACAACATGAGGTATGATGATGTATATATGTATAAACAACCCCATGGAATGAGAATGGGTGGTGCTATTAGATATATATTTGTGTTTTTCTTTTGATTTATAGGTTGAACATGATGACATGAGAAAACTTTAGATTTGATACGGGATGTTTTTGTTTTTCTAGTCTTAACCATAAGAAATTGCTGGGAGAGACATTTGGGTACTACCAAGTACTACCATTTCCCAACTCAAGGAAAGAACAAGTGCTCATCCAATGTATGTGTAACATCCTTGGAGTCAAATGAGTGGAAGTTGTTTCATTAAAAATGGCAAGTTGTGCCACCTAAGCAAAAGTAGGGATTGGGCAAACGTTGCCACCGGAAATGATGATTGTAGAACTATTTATTTATATACATGCAATGATATTAACCATGCGTACCTGGATTTGTTTCAGAGTGTCTGTTTTTTTCTTTCAAAGTTTCAACGATATTTCAAGCATGGTAAATCACAAATATGGGGAATGTGGTCTACTCTTTGCAATCATTTTCAGCAAGTCTATACTGCAGTTGTACTGTCATTATGCACTGTTGTGCCGATTTGGCTTATCTGGCTCTAGCTGACATTAGTCACCATTAGTCATGAGCAGCCACTTGAAACACCAAAGTATCAGATGTTCAGATGAGAACTTTTAAGGTCAGTGGCCTGTAACAAAACATAACAAAACAATCCCACAAAAGAACAAAACTCGCTTTAAATGACCAGGTGCTTAGGACCCCCCCAAACAAAAAACTGGCGTACTGGCTGCTGAAAAAGGGAGGAGGGTTCCCAAAACACATCCTCTTAGAGACAGATCAGGAAAGATGATAGGCATTTTCCATCCTGAGGTGGGCCGTACACATCATGAACCTGTTGCTATTTGGTGAACTATTTTTTTTTCTGAGTCACCCAGATATCATTGATGGACAAAACCCTCCCCGTGTTGCTATGGGTACATATCACATGTCACATCACTTACAGTTTTTGATGAGAACCTCATAGCCTCATGGCAATACAATTCCAATCATTCTGGTGGATTTTTTTGTTTTCCTTCAACTCAGTATAGCAATGATTGAATTTTTACAAACATCTCCAAATTCACTTACTAATGAGTCTCTACGACTTCTCGCAGAACCCCCCGGACCCCGTGGTTTTGTTGAAGCGCGACCGGCAAACATGCTGACCTTGCCGGTCAGTGATGGACCACCCGCCTTGCTGGCCACAGAGTCGTCAACTTCCAGTGATGGCATGCCGTCGTAACATGGACAACAGCGGATGGGTGGTGCAGTGTGGCAAATGGGGTTTCGGAACCCACCTTAGAATTCCCCTTGTAAGGATTTCATTTTGGGATGGTGCTGGATGGTCGCTGTACAGTATGTCCCGTACCTACTTTTTTGTACTTTATATCAATTTAGTCTCTTTTGAAGGTAAAGGTAGTAAATGTAAGTAGACTATTCATTGTTTAGGCAATAAGCCAACTGTTGATATTAGAGCGGGGAGCTATGCATAGCCCAAGAATCACTGAGGAATCGCTAGAAACCCTAGAGATAGTCGGTTTTGGAGGTGCCCGAGCACTGACTCCATGTAGATTAGATTCTGGAGAAGTGCCTATTTCCCAGTGTCAAGGAGCTTTTGCTGTGCCAGAAATTTGGAGCCACGCACTCGGGGTTGTTATGTCTCTTTGTTTATTTTATTTATATAGAATATATTTTAATTTATATACTGGTTTCAAGTCTCCCAAGAAGATCATCAAGTATCCCACCTTCCCAAAAAAGACTACAAATCTCAAATAGCCAGACAGCCAGAAAAACCGCCTATCTTTACATCCATCATTTTTTATTCCCAAGAACAAATCAGGTCGCGACCAACTTCCATAAGATCTTGGCCCATTCCCAGCTTGAATTTGGAAGATGCCAAAGCCGATGAGTGTCTCGATTACAAATCGAGGGCTTTTCTGAAAAGTTGGCGCATATTTCTTTAAAGCTCTGGAAAACAATCAAGCCTCTAAAGTTGGACTTATTTGGAGAAATGTGTTTTGCAAATTTGTTCAGATGGGTCAGATGTTCGTCCATCCGTGGGTGATTCGCCTCCAAGAGTGATATCATCAGGATTCCTCATTTTTAAAAGTATAGGACATCTTGTTGGTCATCCCATGTCAACCTTCACCGTTTTCAGTGGAATTCCAGGAAAAATATGGAAAATCACCCCAATCTTCATGAATCTTCCTGTCTTTTAACAAATATGATATATAATATGTTATTGAATTCGATTACTGTATTGAATTTTTCTGGTAAAGTATCCATTCCCAGATGCTCAATGTATGGTATATTTAGATTTACCTACATTGACCCCCAAAAGTACCCGGCCATACATTGAGCATCTGGGATTGTTTTTTTGTTCCCTTTCCGTGAAAATTCGTTCTTCTTACGAATCCACCGACCTCCAACTCCCGCCGCCATCGTCGTCGTCTTCGAAGCTATCTTGCCTCAGGTTCTTGCGGGCGCTGGATGCTTGGAGTTGGAGGTTGGTCGATGGGGTTGAACTAAGGCGTTTTTGAAAAAAAAATCCATCGTTCAGTGGAAACTGAATCCCTTTGCTACTCTATAGGTGGTGGTTTCATGTTTTTTGTTATTTTTACCCGATCCTTGGGGGAATGATCCAATTTGACTAATATTTTTGAAACGGGTTGAAACCACCACCCGAGTACTAGTCGAAAGGTTGAATGCGCATTCCCCGTATCTATCCAGCGACTCAAGTACCCAAAGCAATCCTGGTTGATTACTAAATGTTTAAGATTTATATCAAATTTTACATTATTTCACATTTCCATACATTTCCTATGATGTTTATAGTTGGGATTATATCAACATCCACAAGGTGTGCGCCCAAAACTCCCAGTTCTAAATGGAGTTATATCCATTATAAGCCCTATAAACTAGGTGGTGGTTTCAAATATTTTTTCATTTTCACCCCTACCTAGGGAAATGATCCAATTTGACGAGCATATTTTTCAAAGGGGTTGAAACCACCAGGTAGTAAATCACCAAAAATCATTGGGTAATTGGGGTGAAATAACCGCTGAAGTTTAACAGCTTGCCCCTTTGGGATTCGGCTTATTTTCATGGACTACTGTTGATGGAAGAGATCCCATTCCCAACCACCTGGGATGTTTGTCAAAACCTATAGTAAATAATGGTAGATAAACTACCTTCACCTCAACTGGTGGGTGAATTTACCGGATTTCTGAATCATCAACAGTAAGGGATCTCAGGATCCTTATCAACCAATCAGAATAACCCATAGGATCCATGTATGGTATATATATATACCTACATTTACCATACAAATCAACCATTGATGTAGGTATGTTAATCTAAGATCTCACCCACATACCCCTGGAAGATACCCGTTTCACCAACAGTTTATGTTTGGGAATGTCTTTCTTTGTGGAAAAGTTTGGGGGTATCTTTCCAGGGGCCCTGTGGGGGCAAAATCATTGAGTCAAAACTTCCAGGGGGAGGAGATGCCCCCTTCGACCCAAGGATTTCATGCACAAGGTGGAGACCTTTGACCCGTTGCCCCACGAAGAATTCGCGGATCTGGCACGACGCTTCGTGCCACGTCGTGTGAGTGATGGCCAGGTGCTCCGNTTCGCCTCCCACGACGTGGTGGGGGGGAAGTTATTGATCCATAGGAATATGGTAGATTTACCTACATTTATCATATAAATCATTTATAGATATCAACTAAATGTAGGTAAAATATACCAGTCCATGGAACCTATGAGGGTATACAACACATCAGCATTTACTATAGCATGCAATGTTTCAAGTCTTTACAGGGGCATTTTTGACTTTTGATCATCTATCAGCTATGAGCTTCCCCTTGATAGCATATCTAGTCCGACCTTGGAACCTCATTTACGAGCAAACTGGCATACCTTTTCATAGCGGTCTAGCTGTGAACACTTCTTGGATAGGAAATGAGACCCCCTGAAATTCACAAACGGATGATGGTTTTACCCTCCCTGAAACCAACAGTTCGCACCTGAAAATTGATGGCTAGAAGACAATCGTTTTGGGGCCCTCGGCCTATTTTCAGGAGCTACTGTCTGTTGATGGAAGAAATCCTGCACCAATTGTTAGGTAGTTTTTCCCATTGTTTACAAGGTTTATACATTCCAGGTGGTTGTTTCGGAGTTCTTCTTTCAACAGTATGTCAGTTTTTGGATGTTTTTGCGAGTGTAATAAACTTTGCCACAACCCTTTGGGTTTCATGCTAAAAAGCAACATCCCCCAACATCCTTGGATCCGGAAAAGCCCCTGGTTTCAAGCAACAAACATATAGATTACATATACCCATAGCATCCATGGGACTACATAGTATGATATACCGACTGATTTACCATTAAAAAATCATCCATTCATGTAGGAAAGACATACCGTTCGTCCCATGGATTTGTCATGGAGTATACGGGAAGCTAACAGGATCGACTTGGATGTCCCTTTGGAAGCGGATGCTAAAAAGGTTAGGATCTAAGTGGAATTTTTCACCCCGCTAGTTATACCCCATTTATAAGTAGGTTATAATTTATAATCCATTTACTAACCATTTCCTAACTTCCAACGGGACGTCCAAGTACGCTTGATCACTGCGTGGGGAATCCTTCCACCGTTGGGAGGCAATTCTGAGACAAGGCTTTGAAGGGACGGAGCTTCTTGGCCGGTGATGATCAAGGGGCCATGGTCTCTGGGCAAATTACAACGACCTGTTCCAGCCGAAATAGGTCATCCCCAAATAGTGGTGATTGTAAGGGAATCAGGACCCCAAAATGGCCTGAAAATTCAGGTTAAGGATTTTTGACAAATTGCCCAGAATGGTCTGAAGTTTTTGTTGCAGGAGATGTGGTGATTTGTTTTGGAGACGAAATCTCCATTACGGTATACCCGAAACCCCAAATGCGAAATGAACATGTAGACATATTCTAGAATATTTAAAGATCATCAGATTGAATGGGTATGGCATGTGTTTAAACAAGAAATCAGTGGAGGGTGAATATCATCAAAGATCTTGCAGTTCGATAGAGGTTGATTTGTTGATTCTTATTGTACTCATCAGGCATTCGCTCGTACTGTACAAAGAACTTTGAGTCGATGGGAGGTCTTTTCCACCTACATAAAACACCCAAAACCCTTACCCTCCTTGACACGAAAACATAGCACCTTCAGATTATGGTTGGAAGCCCAGTTTCCTTTTGGGATGGCTTCCTGGCGGGTAGTAAATTTGAAACCCCTTTTCTGAATCAACAGATCAGCCGGAATTCCCCAGAATGCAGTTAATGCATCCCGAAAACACAAGTGAGGAAGTCAAAAATCACAACTTACAGGTGATAATTCACCATTAGATTAAATTCATGTTTTTTGGTTTGTTAGATCTTGTTGTCCTTCATTTTAGTTGACTTTCTGATTTGCATATTGATGTCGGTTGAACAGTTTTTTGAACATGTTCAAATCGTTGGTGAAACTTTAGATTTTTTTGGGGGGAATTTTCACACCAAAAAACTTTGGGGAAGATTTTGATCCACCCAATTTGACAAAGGTTCGCATATTTTTCAGGATGGGTTGGTGAAAAACCACCAACTAGTTATACGTAGTCAAATAATATTGTTTTCATTTTTGATGATTTGGGCCCCCTTATTACAAAATTGGAGACAATTTATTTCAATAGGCTTTGACTTCCAGGGAGTTTACTGTAATCTTCTTAAAAAAAAACATTTGCCATTGTTCATGATTACCAGCGGCACTTGATTTTGCAGATATGGTACCCAACCCCAAAAACTCCAACCCAAGACTTGGAACTCCCAATGGGCTTCTTGGGCACTGTATTTGGTTCCCTTAATAGGTGGTAGGTGATGTACCACTTGTATATTACCAATTATTCAGGGAACCAGGAAACTCCATTGAACCAGTAGTTGCTTCAGGCTTTACTTCATTCAAATGGGCACTGTATCCATTCGTCGTCGCCTGGGAGATGTGGAGCAAGAACTCTTCCGCTTGAGACAAGGCGGGGGCAGTTGGCAACTTCATGGCATCCAGTTTGGAAGGTCCAGGTAGATACTGGGTACATCTGGGTACATACAGAAATATGATATAGAATGTTAATGTTATATATATATATATTCACCATTGTTATGAAATAATATATGACAGTATATATACATGTGTATATAAATATTGACTGCAAATATTGATTAGATGCATGATGCATGTATTTATATTCATTCATATAAAAAGTGTGTGGTGTGATGCTCTCCCAGGATGCCAGTGGCAAGTGAAGGTCTAGAGGGATCATGCATGTCTTTGGTGAGACTTGTATCATGGGGGATATCTTCAAATACCCACTATATATATAATATATATATATATGGTGTACATGGGGTTGAGTATTAAGGGTACCATCCCAATAGGTACCACCATTTTCCCTAATGATTTGTGGTGAATGGCAATGTGTCACAAATCGTCTCAGGTGCCTACTTTGGAGAGACGGCCCTGATTGAACATGAGCCACAACAAGATTCTGCTTATGCCGTTGGGGAGGTGGATTTGTTATTGTTTTTTTGAGGGGGGAAATGGTCGATTTTGGCGATGGAAACACATCCACCCTGCAATGGATTCCATCGTGAATTTTGGGATTTTTCTGAGATGCATGATGATATGATTGGTGTTTGGTGTTTGTAAAAGCATCCAGTTAAACATGAAGATGCTAGTGAATTCAAGATTAAGAAGGGTGGAATAGGGCGGTTGTACACCTAGTCTCTGTTTAAGTACTGTACACGAAACAAAACTCATGTGGAACCTGGAAATCACCTGCTTCAAGAATATTGAAAAGGAAAACTCATCTTTGCAAAGCTCTCTTTTGGGGTGTATGACATTGTATTGTTTTCCACTCGATTGGAAGGATCTTGTGTTTCTCACTGTGTGGTCTTGCGTCCTTTGAGACTGGGGATGCACTTTGCACGTTTACCTTGACCCAACCAACGGTGTTCATATCTATATCATGTACATTGACGAAGTGGCAACATGTTTTGGTGATGTGTTTGATATTGTTTAATGGATCACCAAGATATCCTGGAGCCACTGAAGTTTCCAAGCAGATCGTTTTATGCTCATGGAGCCAGAAACCACTGCATTTTACAAACATGCAAGGATGCAGTTATACATGAGAACCCCAAAAACCTGAAGACTCAAAGAAAACAGCATCCTGAGGGATTAATGCAGACTCTACATCTGGAATCTTTTGGGTCAAGCAGTTGAGACGTGAACATGAAAAAATGGACACCCTTGGCGGTTGTTCAATCAATTATCTTCCTAAATAGGGACAAATAGTGACAGAATAGAAACAGTGACATCAACGAACAATGCACCAGCCAAAGGCCCAAAGATACTGCATGCAGTGAAGGTTCATATGTGTGGTTTTTGAATGTTTCGTTTCCTTTGATCCTGTCTTGAAATGGTGAGTTTCACAACCTGACACACAGGTCCAACACAATCTTTGCGATCATGGTGATTTGGAGAGATGGAGCCAAGGTGAGCAACGTTCAAGACCCGCATTATTTGCATTCCACTATAGTTGTTGGTTAATAGGGATCCTTATAGTGGCTTATTATCATCCCTATGCAACTGGATATCTAGTATAATCCTCTTCATATCCAAAGCAACCCGGGGTTTCGATCACTGCTCAGGTGATGCTTTGGGGATTGTCCAAGAATGATTTCTACGATTGTCGACTGCCAGAGCGATTGAAATTTGAAGTCCACCATCCACAATCACGCAATGCCTTGCAGATTCTCTTTGGGAGGAGCAATTTTTTTGGGGGGATTGGAGGGGTAGCATACAGCTTAAGATTGGCATATATATATACTTACACTGGCCTATGTAACACATCCATATTTCCATGGCAAAAGAAAACAATCAGAACATGATAGTAGAGACTGAAAGGCATGCAGCATGTATTTGTAACTTACAGCTTGGAATTGATTCTGGACAGCCATGGAGTCCTCTATGGGACCATGGATAATTTGGATTCCCCGTGTGCTTCCAACTAGCTTCCCCAGATTTGTTAAGGGAGGAGGTTCCCTTAACATGCCAGTTCTACTTTGACTATTTGCAGGAGTTATCGCGACCAAGCTTCTGCATGTTTGACCTGTAATTTTTGTTAAAGGTGCGTCATGCTTGTCAAGGCATGCCATGACTCTAGACGGATGAGTTTTCCTGTTGTTTTTTTTCAGCCAGAAGGTTTCAACATCTTTCAGCATCCTTCAACGTTTTTGTTGGTTGAAATAGAAAAATCACTTCCTCTTAGGTAAGGTGTTAGGCATTAGTTCTACGGCAAAGAAATGAAACGTACTTTTTCATCCTCCCCCCCCCAAAAAAAAAGTCCCGAAAGCACCGGTGTACGTTGGGAATCCCATAAAAGCCCAAAGGACTTCCCGGCGAATACGAAGCTTTTACAGAGTTTGTTTCACTTTGGCATCTCGGCCGGGTTGCCACCCCCACGTGACCTTCGAAAACCCACGTGAAGTGCCGGGGAGTTCGACGGTTTTCATGTGGACAGGTGGGCGATTTTTCATTCTCCAATTTGCTAAGCAGCAAGTGTTTCCACAATACCCACGGTTTGACGCTTTGAAGCATGGCAAAACCATGAATATTAACCATCAGTTTTGAACATGTTCCTAAGACGGGACGTACTAACTGCATCGTGTGTTTTTTGTGTTCTATTTGACCCCTCAAAAAATGGGTTGTCCTTAAGGTCTTCAAGTTGCATCTTGGAATGCACAACCACCACTGGAATTGTATGGAATTGAAAACTGTTAATGTCAAAATCAAAGTTGTAAAAATCGACGTTTCCATGAAAACTGCTGTGTGCTGTGCCCATCTTTTTTTTCCCAAAAATGTATGGGTCCTCAAGTGGGGATGCTGAGATGGTCTACTTGCTGGTTTCGGGTTGCATCTTTCATACTTTGGAAGGCGAGGGCACAACTTGAAGGGAGTGTTTTGTTGAGGGGGTATTGGTGGCTCGGTATGGTCAAACCCTTATCTCAAATACTCCATGTTTGGTATATTTACTGTACTATGGATTCGGTTGCCATCAAGACTGGTCTAGATATAAGTAACTTACAAGTTGATTTATGAGTTCATATGTTCTATTGTGAGTTATCTAACTTCAGTGCAAGTTACATGTTTGGAAGATGCAAGTTATGGTGTAGATATTCACTTATAAGTTGGTTAAAAGTTCAAGGCTTCAGAACGTCTATGAACTTACATTGAACTTACGTATTTCTTTGGAAGTCGTTTTTTTTGAAGTGTGGACCACAGATCTTTGGGATACATACAAGGTTTGTGCTATCGTTTGTGTGTGATCGCATTGTTTAACCTCAAGCTGGTAACAAGATGTCATTTGCAAAAGCAGTGACAAAGCAGTTGCTGGCCAGTCAAAAGTTTTTGACTGGTTTGCGTTTCCTGCCGAGCTTAGCAGACATTGAACAAAAGCAGGCCCTGGGCCTGTTGAAAAAATAGAGAAAAGTTGTGGTCTGGGTTCAGATTAGGCTGGGAGCATTTTGCAGCAGCTGCATAAAGAAGTTTATTAGTTGCAAACGTCGCTTTTTGTATTGCAATTTGGACACAGGCTCATGTCCGCCAGATGTCCGCTGGTGTCCGCGGCAAAACGATGTCCAGCCGGGAGTCAACCATGTCCGCGGATTTTTATGTCCGCCAGCATCACAGGGTACAGAGTCGCTAAACATGATCACCATCAAATTCAAATGAACACGCCATGTCCGCGAAAATCCACATGTCCGCCAGATGCCCGCGGGGCCAATTATGTCCGTGGATTTTTTTCAGGCTGTCCAGCATTTGGCTTTAATCTCTCCTCTGGTGACTCTGCGTGTATATTCGGACTTTCCCAGGCATGGCTGAAGTTTCTGGTGAAGGCTTCAATTTTTGTGTAAGTTTTGCGGACTGCAATGCGCAGTCCAGCAGGGCCGAGCGCACGGGCGTTTTGCGGCAGTCCGAAGTTCAAAATATCACGGTTTTTGCAGGCCCTTTGTTCTACTGTTCAATTAAAGTGACAGAATGATTCACACGATGTCAGTGGTGGGAAAATGAGCGGTGACCTGGACTTACGGACTTACAATGGACTTGTAAGTAAACATATTGAATGTACAGATGTCATTGTACAAACGCTCGGGCAGTGTTGTGTTTTTACATGGTGTGTCATAAGATGTTGTTCGGGGGGTATTTGAGTCGTGATTTCATTGTCGCATAGTGGCGCACGAATGTCATCCACATTCCAGTTAACTTTTATGCAATTTCACGCTCACATTTTGCCAACGTAGCTTTGAAACATGCACCCCAATAAGAAACTGTCTTGAACAGATTTCCCTTCAAAAGGTCCACCGTGCACGAGTCATTCAATGCACTGATTTTCAGGCTGGGGTTATTCCGATTGCATGTACTTTGCCATCATCACTTTGATGACTGTGGGGTATGGTGACCTTGTACCCAAGAATTGGTTTTCACGCAGCTTGGTTGAACGAATTCTTGCGAAAAGATTGGAATGGTAAATTGTAGTTTGGCCAGTTTTTTTGCATGAAGTAAAAAAATCAATTGTGCAATTTTGGTGTCAATCGTTGCCAATGGCATTTGAAAGCAGTCAGATTTTTTGGTGATCGTTTGTTGATATATCACCTCGTATCAAATCTACGACCCAATTGTGATGACACGTATTGGACATGTTTGTGGTACAGATTCCGTGGACTACGGGTGATAAATCAGCAAGCAATCCCGAACATAAAGTGGCGAGCATATTCTGCACAAACTGTGTTCTCAAACACGGAAAATCCAGAATTTGGGTGGCCTAGTTTTTTCGTAGTTTTCACAAATTGTCGGATTTGAATTTGATTTTTTTGTTTCATTTTAAGATTATTTCTCCCGTGAACCCAATGTGTTTCCAAAAAATGTATACAAACCAAATTTTCAAAATTTGGCCCGTTGACGAATATTTGGTTCGACAATTTGAGGGGTTATTTAAACTCTCATGAGCCACGAATTAAAACTTTGGTTGGTTGGGTTAAAAAAAGGGAATATAATATCTATATAGTTGTATAGTTGTATGGGGATTGTAAAGAACCATGAGAAGGATCCCTCGATGTTGAAAAATATTAAGATCACAACATGGTTGGAAGATGGTTTTTTTGGGGGGCCGTGCCTATTCTTAGGCCGTGCAATTTTTCAACATCGTTTGTTGAACCCAAGCACTTCAGATGAAGAAAATGGACCCTAAGTTGCCTGCTATGATGAAATGATTACCCATTGCTGGATCAAGTTTTTTAAAGAACCCCCACAAAAAAATCCTTGCAGACTATACGTCCGTTATTGAAACAAAAATGAACATCACCTTTTTAACAAGGGTTTGATGAATTGATGATGATCATGATGGTGATGAGGAGGATAAGGATGTTGTTGTTGTTGTTGTTGTTGTTGTTGCTGTTGTTGTTGTTGTTGTCGTTGTTGTTGTGGTTGTGGTTGTTGTTGTTGTTGTGGTTGTTGTTGTTGTTGTTGTTGTTGTTGTTGTTGTTGTTGTTGTTGTTGTGTTGTTGTATTACGTGTTTTTTTAATGTTTACCCTTTGTTGGCAATTTTTCATCAAAGCTTGGCACCAAGGTTTACTCCTTGTCCTTCTTATTCTGGTCTCTTGGGTCTTGGTGGCTCATGCTGTTGGCGAATTTTTGGATCGGATGGTGCGTTTGGAAATCAAGAATGAGAAGGCCGAAACACAACACGCTCCACGAAAGAACAACAAAACAACGACCTTACTTTCCATTACACTTCATTACACATAGGATCCATGTGACCCGTATATGTTGCCTGCATTTAGTTGATTTGTATGGTAAATGTAGGTAAATATACCATACATGGATCCTGTGAGATTTTATTGGTTGTTTGATTGGGATCCTTACAATGGTTTATTATCATCCCCACATAACTGGGTAGTTTTTCATCCCCACATAACTGGGTAGTTTTTCATCCCCCTATATACCCTAAACATGTCATGCGTTTACGCTACCACCCAGAGGCTCAAACCCAAAGATATGTTTTGTTAGTTTTTTCTGTTGAAGGGGGATGTTTTATGATGTTGTCGGTGGTGATGGTGATGGTAGTGGTGAAAATTTGTGAAATTGGAGAGCTGACAGATGTTTGAAATATTTTGATGTATTATGTTTTTATATATATATATATATAATTTTGAATTCCGTTTTTTAATAGTTGCTGTCCTGTATATACATCTTGAAACAAGGTCTGATTTTTTTTCAGTTTGGGTTCGAGTTGTTTATGTCGATATATCATTTATCTGTTAGTATTATTGATTCACATCACCTTGCTGCATCCCAGCTACAACTGACGGTTCCTACTTAGGGGACTTACTCGCCATGGTTATTAACCACTTACTACCTGGGACGATCCTCCAAGTAAGACAGCACCATACCTTGTTGTTTCAGTGATGTGTATACTTTCATATTGCACTCTAGTAGTTGTGACTTTGGTCCTCAAATTTGTAGTGCATTTACATGTGAGCAGCGTTCTAAATTCCATATGTATTGGTCACATCTTCCGCTTACTAGAATTCATACCCATCGTAAGCTTTTTGCTGAAGTTCGTAAGGTATCCGTAAGGTTTAACGTAAGTCATGCATAAAGTTCCACAGCCGTAAGGCTGCTGTAAGTGAATTTTTGAGATTATGAGAGATCACCTTCAAATCCAATTTCACTTATTGTCTACTATTCTACCGTATTGTGTAATTGAAGGGATTTGGAAAATCCGAGAAAAAAACCAAATCCGGGCCGTAAGCAAACCGTAAGCGAAACGCAAGCCCACCGTAAGTGAACAGGGCCAGAAGCGAACCCTGGCCCATAGGAACGGTTTCACATGGTTTCACTAAATGTCCGGACGTCCCTGAAAGCATACCTTCCTAAAAGGGAAGCGTAACCGCCACTAAATCGTAAAGCCACAATATAGATTTATACGAAAATTGAAAGAAATCTAGATAAATTGATAATCTAACTCGCAACCTTCTTTTGCCGTAAGGTCGCCGTAAGCTCATATCATAGACACATACCTGTCGTAAGCTAAAACCTGAGAAACGTAAGCGAATCGTAAGCTTTGCCGTAAGGGTTTAATTCTTGTATGGAAACCACAAGAGAATTTAGAACACCGCTCATGTGTTTTCTTCAGCAACACAATTTATATAGTGTTTTTCTTGGCATCCCCAATAAACAACAGCCACAAAGTCATGACTTCCACCAACCTTCTTGGAATTGCACATCAACTGTTTTCAGTAGCACAAACTGTTTTAGAAACATATCTATGAAAAGAGACTTCAGTCACCAATCATCGCTGGTGGTTGATTGACCATTGACTATTCTTTTTGCGCACTTCAGAATATATCGAACAAAAACACACCCACCCAAGAAAAGGACCCCCTTCACTGGCCCCTTAACCGTTTAAGCCACAGTAACCAACTGATTGTCCATCAACGGTTGCCCCCTTGGGAGGCCCGCAAAAGTTTGATGCTGCGACGTCCAAGACATGAAGTCTTTGATGAACATGCTCAAAGGCGACAATGGCCCTGTTGAGGATTGCCCACACCTTTACATTCATGAAAAAAGCAAGGGATTCTCAAGTCGCAGTCAGCAGTCTTAGGGAGGTTCCAGTTTCAGTAAACATCCTAAACAAAAATGTAGGTGAGGGTGATGTTTTCTTTTCAGTAGTTGTGACCACCTAAGATGATAATACCTTTAACTTTACTTTCCACTTTTAGGGTGGAGGGTCATTGTTGACTGCTTTTTTGTTGAAGAACAGTGTTGACAGGTGTAATCATATCCCGTGGCATCCATGTATGGTATATTTACATACATTTACCTACATTTACCATAAACTTCAACTAAATAAATGTACGTAAATATACCATTACATGGATGGTATGGGAATGTATATCAATACAGCCTGTGTATTTGTATTATCCTCCCTAAATGCTAGCAGCAAAAAGTCCTAAGAAATAGGCCAGATCCCCCAAAAGGAAAGAATCGTCTCCCAACCGGAAGTTGGTTTCAGTTGATTTCAGGGAGGCAGGGATGTTACTAATGTAATGACATCTATCAAAAATTGAATAGGACCGAATCCCAACGGACCCCGAAAAAGTAAGTTGCTAGAGATATTAGATACTCAGGTTTAGGGGTCCGTGGACCGTGGGTCCTGTTGGAGATTTTTTGGGAATGACTCTATTCCACAGAATTGATTTTGGAAGTTTTCTAGTTGACATCGCTTGAAACCTAATTGGCGCCAATCACAGGCAGCAATTCCGCTTTCAAATGCTGCGATGTTTTGGCCTGTTGTTACTGTTGCTTGCTTGCGAATGGAACCGATGGGTCCCGAAAAACTGGACTGGACCTGCGGATGGATCTATTGTTGAAAGCTTGGTGAAATGGTGACATATCATAACCCATAGCATCCATGTATGGTATATTTACCTACATTTATCATGCAAATCAACCAAATGTCGATAAATATACTATACATGGATGGTATGAGTAATTTGCCAAGATGTTCATCTATGCGTAACGTTTGATTTTAGAATTACATATGTTATTCTTATTGTCCTGCGATAGCATCAAGAAGCAGTAAAGCAACTAGTCATCATAATTGTGTGTTTGAAGAAGTTAGCGTACAATATTTCTTCACAAATACAAAAAATCATTTGATTCCATGAATACTTATGTTTTGTGCCTCAAAGGAATGGATCTAAGATTATTTAAGGTGGGAGTGTTCATTGGTCATTGAAATGCATATTTGTTTATATAGGGAATGGGATTTCGTTGAGGTTTTCTTGCCATGTCGCAACCCCGCTGGATCGGATGATTCAACAAGTTGCCACGATATGTCCGATAGGATGCTTCAACGTTTTGATGAAGGTCCATACTGGGCAAACTATAGCGACCAAACCCGCCGGTTGGTCATCCTAAAATGTGGTTTAGCAGGGGAATCCTCCCCAAATCAGCTTAATTACAGGTTTAGGAATTATAGTAATTTGCCCAGAATACCCCAAGTGTAGGAAAATGCTTAGGATATCATATTCATGTTATATTATATGTACAAGTCAAAGCCTGGTGTCATGCGATCAGGATTTCAACGAATCAATTGTCTACACTCAACGATCAAACAAAACTCCCATTAATTCTCAGGCTAGTTCTGAAAAGATATTGCAGGAATTGGATGGAATGTAGAATAAATTAATACATGTCTTGTAACCCCATATATATCATATAATTACCCCCCAATTTGATGAGTGGGTTGGGAAAGTTCCATGCACTTTCCCTAGCCATTGATCCAAAAACTTCCCAACGTCAACCCCCATGCCAGTTGGAGTGAAAAAACCTTGAAAGAGCCTGATGACTTTAGTGGTATCACCACCGAAACAAAAAAATCGCACAAAAAAATGGAAACAAAAACTGGGTGGTGGTTTCAAATATTTTTTATGTTCACCCCTAGTTGGGGAAGATTTCCATTTTGACTAATATTTGTTCAAATGGGTTGAAACCACCAACTAGAAAAAGGTTTTGGATTCCACTTCATATAAATTGGGTAGATTTTGTTCTGGAATCCAATTTACTTCCCCGAAAAACCATCAAAAACGCATCTGAAAACTACACACTTTTAAGATAAATCATGGAACATCATCATGGAGGTTTGGAAGATCATTTTCCTTTAGACACATGGGTGATGGTTAGGTTCCATGTCAATTTTCCAGGGTGTAGTGGTTGAAAGACAAGCCTTACCTTTTGAAATGGCCCCTTTTTACCGGACATCCTAGTTTTTTGGGAGAGTAACTTAAAAAGAAAACCCTTCCAAATTGGCTCAACCTCTTTTAGAGAAATCCATGGTCCCCTGGTGCTTTCATTGATGTCAAATGTTTTCACACATCGAAGTCGTGCCCATGTGAGGTTATTGTTAGGAAGCTGTATTGTTGCACAGACCATGGTCCTGGATGAACCCAACTGGCGTGATTGGACCGAGGCGCACATTTGTCATGTTGTCAGTGTTGGTCATTTGAAGTGTCAGATTTGTAGGTTCACCTCGAAAAAAATAAGAACGATGTGATTGGGTCTATTGCTGTTTCAACTGAAAAAATATGTCAGACAGATTCATGTTTGACTTTTTTTGACTTCACCTACTATGTTTGATGCTACAATGTTCAAGGGGTGAAATCTGGACAAATTCAATACGTGCAGGTGACACAGCCGAAACGCTAAAAAGAACGCCAGCCATTTTGGTTTCCACTCATCCTTGGACGTTCCCACGTTTTTGTTTCATCAAAGCTATCGGATAGCATTGGAGGCGTTGTACTTCAGTGTGGTGACCTTAGCCACCATTGGATATGGAGCTGCTTGCTGGCACAACTCAGGATTTCCAACACCAAACCCGTTCAAAGAGAAGGGAGCCCGAAAAAGGTAGCAGCATTTAAAAAACGGCCAGGACCTAAGCCAATCAATGCCCAATGGATCCCAATGGGCCCCTTTTTGTGATTTGTTGTTCGTTACATTATGAATCACGTTGTGATGAATTTTCGAATACTAGTCAAGTACTACCATGCAGTATGTTTTCAGATTGTTGTCGAGATATATTCTGATTGCAACATGAATCATATGAATTGTGCGACTAAGAGGGGTCATGCTTCATGACAGAATCTTGAGAGTGAGTTGGAGTCTAAAGGTGGAGTGAGATGTCAGTTTGTCAAGGCTCACCGGCCTACATGTTTGCAGAATTGTTATTGGGTCTTTATCCTCTTCGTTATACGTGATTTTTTCAGGTATATACATGATTTATATAGATATATGTATATATACCAAAAAGTCTATATATATTACATGTTCATCATATGCAGTATATTCATGTATATCTTTAGATTATATCCATTCACATCCATTCACATAAATTAATACTACTGTATCCGCCAGTCATTCTTGCAATCAATTTCCGACGCCGAGCTGAAAACAAGAAATCAGGATGTGACGCCCAAATCGGAACGTTCGCGCCTAGCCATCGGACTATTGGCTTTGATTGGTGTACCACTTTTTGGCGCCTTGGATGGAAGGGATACCCCAAAAAATGATGGGGTAAATGATGGGTAAATTCCAAAAGATGGGTGGAGTTTCTTTCTCCCCCGATTTTTTGTTGGGGGGAAATTTTCAGGTTCCCCGCCGTTTGGGTGTATAAAATTTCCAGCAAAAGGGCACGGGTTGCTCCGAGATCCGTAGGATCCTTAGGATCCGACTGGGCGGCATTGGGAATTTTCGATGAATCTTTTGCTTATCATATATAGGAAAATGCTGACCTGGGTGGTGGCAACTCAAATGTTTTTGGAATGTTCACCCCTATTTGGGGAAGATGAACCCATTTTGACTAATATTTTTCAAAGGGGTTGAAATCACCAACTAGTGACCAGACTTTTTTTGTTGCATCTACATGTTGAGTAGATAGATACCATTTCTGCATTCTGAAGTTATATAACGTTAACTCATGTCATTTCGAGCCATAATTCCCATATTTTACGAAACCAGCTGACAAAGAAAGGAACCTCGGTGGTGAAGGGTTAGCAACAAGTGGCAACAGTTCCATATTGCCTGATAAAATGATAAAACCATTATAATGAACCCATGTATAGGTGGTATATATGGGTGTTTCCAAAAATAGGGGGAAAAACCCCAAAATGGATGGTGAAAATAATGGAAACCACTATTTTTTAATGGATGATTTGGAGGGGAGAACCCAGCATTTTAGGAAACATCCATATGTTGGGTATCTCAGGTACTCTCCCAAAGGCTGCCCAACTTTTCCCTGCAGCTCAGGTATGGTGTTGGGAAAAATTGTTCAAATTACCTATGGCCAAGCTCGCCTGGAAAGTTTACCTCAGGCGGTTTGATTGTTGGAGCGCTTGGAAGTTGGAGATGGATGTTGCGAAACACCGTTTAAATCGAAAAAAACAACCGATGGGAATTGCCTGGTGATAGTGGAATGGACTCCAACGTTTTAAGTTGACAGTTGCAAGCAGGTTCATCTAGATATTACAAGGACGAGACACCCGGCACCCAAATCCAAAAGGTAGTTTTGGGATAGGAATCCTCCCAAAGATGACCTTAAGTTTCATGAAGTACTCTTATTCATCTAGGTTTATGTTTAGAGTTCAGAGTTTGATTTGTAAGATTATTCTTTGGTAATCTTGACATAGCCATTTTGAATGTTCCACCATTTTCAAGTAGATAAGTAGATGTATCTTTTGTTGGACCAACTGGTATATTTCCCAGCTTGCTATGTTTAACCTGTTTACTCCCCCGAAAACTAACATGTGGGACCCCTGAAAATCCATGGTTGCTTCAGATGCATTTCCTATTGAAACTGGTCCCTGTTTAGGGGACATTCGTTCGTTTCCAGGGGTGTAACCGGAAAGAATGCTCAACTTTCCCATAGGTTCCATGTATGGTACGTATATTTACCTACATTTACCATTTAAAAAAAAACAGCTGGATGTAGATAGATATACCAGTCCCATGGATCATATGGATTTGAAATCCAAAATCCAACGGTCCAACAGTTCATCGCCATCTCCTAGCTGCCCTTGCAGCTTGAGCCGCAGGTGAGTGGTGGATTGACCAATGAAACGTTTGATCAGCTGCTCTGACTGAATTGTGACTAACTAACCCCCTAAAAACTACACCCCTGAAGATTAACATGGAACCATAATTATATCATGGAGGTTTGGTTCAGATCATTTTCCTTTCTAAGTGGGTGATTGGTAGGTTCCATGTTAATCTTTCAGGGTGTAACATGTCCCCTAAAAAGGGACTATTTCACACTTTTAGGGGACATATGTTAGTTTTCGGGGGAGTATGGATGGTGAAATGGATGGCTATAGGCTATGGCTGGACGTACGTACAAACATTTCTTGAACCCCACAATAACTGAACCTACTGTTGATGGTTCAGATGTATCTGGAATCTTATAACCTGCATGCAAATGAGGCATATGATTGTTTTCTCAGATCCTTCAGATGATCTTTTACATAGCTGAATGTCGTTCGTATGTCGTTCGTTTCACTTTTTTTGATGTTCCCAATTGGCAACAGCCAGACTTTTAGACGTTCAACAACGGCACGTGGAAGTCTTCAAAACTTTCTGTTCATGGAAGAGTTCCAGCTAACTACGCAAGGCAGCTATTTTTATCCCGTGAGTTACATCAGGTTTCATACATCCAGGATTGACTGCCCTGCTCCGCGATGACCTTGATTCAGTCTGCTACATTCTTACACAGACCATTCATGCATTTGCTCCATCTAGATGTGGGTAACGTTTCTGATAACACGCCATTATGCATAAATGGATTGTTTTGCTCATATGGGTGTTTCCAATAATAGTGGTACCCCCAAATCATCCATTTTAATTGGGTTTTCCATTAAAAACCATCCATTTTGGAGTACCCCTATTGTTGGAAACACCCATATCTAGTTGTAATTGATATTGTTGCTTGGCATGTCTTTCAGCAAGGCGCCCTCCGAAATAATCCTGGAAGCGGAAGATGACCCTATTGAAACATGGTCCTTGGAGGATCCTATGAATACATTTCAAACTGGTTGAAAATAAGAAATGCTATTGATGGAAGGAATCCTGCATCAGTTGCTATGGAGAAAACACTGGTAAGTTTACCTACCCCGCCCAAAAAAATAATATGTCCCCTGAAAATAGGCGATCCCAAGCGCAAATGTCATCTTTCCACCATCAATTTTTAAGCTTAGATTTCAGGGGGTGGTGGCAAATCTTGGTATTTATTGTAGGTTTTTTATGCTGATTCTCAACTACTGAAATTAAGCATCTCGTGAAACAATGGTGAAATGTCCGTTTTTGCAGCGGAAAAAATGGCACCCAAGGCTCATTGAGTTTACAGATCAGATGCCAGGGAGCTCAAAAAAGCGGGGAGAATTGGTGTCAGTTATAGTTGTTTGTTGCTACACCCTGGAAAATTATCGATAATCACCGGCTGGAACCAAAAATCTCCCAATTGAACAGGAAGATCATGTTCCATTCACCTCCATGTTTGGGTTCCATGTTAATTCTCCAGGGTGCACTAGCCATCCAGGCGATATCAATTTGATGAAATTGGCAGCTAGTGAAAAAGTTGAGCCAAGAACTTTTTCGACTTTTAGGATATTAGTATGATATAATATAATAATAACAATAATGATAATAACAATAATAATAGTAATAATATATACTTAGTTAGTGGACAGGTATATTACAGACAGTTTAGGCCAGCCTCTATTTTCGGGTTCAATTAGCTTAGGGACAAAGGAATTTATGGGGTACAGATTTGTGCTGGAAAAGTACATTGGGAAGTCCATGCAAGAGAAGCCTGTAGCTGCTGATTGCACATGGAATGTGGGTTTCTAAATACATATACAATATGTTCATGATACAATACACAATGCATGTACACTTTTTGAAATGACATGTCACACTGTCACGCTCTACATCTACTATCCTATGAGCATGTGCAGCTATATTGTAATAGCATATGTTGTAAGTATATGCAATGCATGAAATTTGCAATACATGATTTCTACATATTACTCGATATTTGTGTGCCTGGTCCATCTAGTTGATCTATGTCATGTACAAAGACATCCAATCTATACGCCACTCATTGGCTCATTCAATACATACAGTGTGTCTCCAAGAAAAGTATAGTTAACTGTCACTATTCCTATGTAGTTTTGTGTTTGCTCTACATAGTATGTGAGATGTATATGTCAAAGTATTAGTGCTGCGTCACATGTAGTATCACATGTAGGTTTTTGCATGAAAAACACATTTGTGGCTTTTGCATCGTATATCAGTTGTTGTTAATGATTTTCGGTGCATGTTTTGATATCTATATGGTAGAATGATTGACGTTGGAACAATTTTAAAGTTTGAGCAGATCATTGATGATATACATAGGTAGTTCATGAATATTTAATGCTGAACATACACTTCATGACAGATTCTGTTGATGACATGCGATTTGTTTGCTTCAGGATATAGAGTATAATTTGTCCGTGTGATGTCCATACTGTAGGGTGACATTTTCAACATGTACATATTATGTATATGTAATATATGCAGACTTATCTTCTGGACATATACGTATACTTATTGTTGCAATCCCTACGATACTAAGTTACTAGGTGCTAGACATGGTTTGAGCATTATTGACGTTTATTGTAGATCTTTGAAAACAGATTGTGTTATAATTAGCCATCAGCCATATGTTGTGCAATCGTTGTTGTTCCTGGGCCACTTTCCAATGTGATTCTCCACCATGTGACACAGTCACAAACTATCCTCCACAGAACTTGAGCAATGAAAAAAAAACCTGGTTGGTTAGGTTGTCTAGGGGATGAACGACTACCCAATTATATAGGGATTATAATAAGCCATTATAAGGATCCCTATTAAACCAACCAGGGTGGCTCACTTCAAATCCCCACATCCTCCTTGGAAAACTCCCAGGTGGCGTGCCGGTGCCTACAACTCGCAGCCTCAACGCAGTCTGCGCGAGCCACTTTTTCGACGAAGGAAAGTGCCATTTTGGGGCCCAATGTTTTGAGGAATTTCCAGGTAGATGCCAAAAACTCCCATTAAATGTGGCTTTCAAAGGGGTTTCTTCATGGTTTTTCAATAGAATACGTTTGACCATTTACTTTCCAGCTGGTGTAATGATTGATTATGTAGCTATAAGTTATACATAGTTTTCCTGCTTATGATGCCAGTCAAATAATTCGATTATTGCTAGATTGAGGGTTGAGTAAATTCAGGGTGTCGTCTCAAGTTCTTGAAGCCTGACTTAGCCGTTGTAAATATTGTTTGCCTCAAGATGCCCCTGGTTCAGTGTACAAGATCCGTACGATCCATGCATGGTGTAATTGCAAGCGTGTGGACCTGTTTTAGCTGGTCAATCAATTCATATTCACCACTTGGAAAATAGAAGATGAAATTGAAAGTCCTATAATTTTGGTTTCCTCTAGTGTAATCCTTCTAACATGATACGTGACATTCGAAAAATTGCAGCAAACCCTCAGTTTTGTCCCAAACCTGAAAGTCAATTGATCTGGACGCCACGGGGGGAAACCCGAAGATGTCTCTGGCGCCGTTTGTGCCGAGGCAGATCACTCCCTTTGAATTTCTTTGTTTCATGCTCACGATGCTTGCTGCAGGGAAGTCTCTTCAGGTTGGCGGAAAAGTAGGTGTGGCTCTATTTATCAAGTGTGTGTGTGTGGCTCCGTGGGAAGTAACCTTTTAAAATGAAGCGGTCATTCAGAGTGATGTCCTTTCTTAGAGAGATGTATTCAGGAAATGTCCTGATTTCTAGGTTTCTTTCCAAGTTCATGAAGTCTTATCATTTGAACCAGAGTGGTGTTGCTCACTTTTGCCTTCATGTGCGAAGGATGTATCTAAGGTAGGGAATTGCATTGTGATGTGACCATTGAACGGGTGGGCCCGCGAGAACACACGATCAACCAGAATCCATTCCAAGCCAAACTTGACTTGACCGCCCAGACAACAGAAACACCAAAAAAGATTCGCGATTCGTATTGAATTTTTACCCTCCAACTAACATCACAATGGAAAATCTTCAAAAAATGTTGTTTTAACATTGTCATATTTTGAGTCCACCCCCCCACCATATAAAACAGTGGATAAACAATCTACAGTAATTCATTTGTACGAAGGGGCAGTTTACCTAAGTTTCACTTTCTATTGTTACAGACTTGGGCAGTTGGATCCCAAGTCACCATGGAGTTTTTGGGATGTTCACCCAGTAACTCTTGATCCCAAAAGGCTGGTGATGGCTGGACTCAAAATTGGTCATAGACATACGGTCCTAAAGTGGTTGCGTTACCTAAGTCGGGTCATAAGTGAACCGAAATAGGAGATCAACTTCACCTAGGCAACTTTTCGAGATAGAGATGTGGTTATCCTTTTTGAAGAGCCCTATATATCTATAACCAGATTATAACAAAGTCACACGACTCACACCACGGGTTGTACCTACACCATACCCATCAAGTGGCAATATTGGAAATGGCTGGACGCCGAGGAAGAACCAATCGGTATCGCTGGAAGAGATCCGGTTTATCATGGCAAATTTTTCGGAGTTAGACACTTGGACAAGGGGACAAGCACCGGCATGTTCTTTTGTTTGGCCGCTAAAAGGGAGGGGGGGCGTTGTTTTTTTCGTTTTCAGGGATTCTTCTGATTCTTTAATTGAAAATGGGAATCAATGTCAACAACTATAAATACTGATGAAGATGAGATGTTTGCTGACAATAATTAGTGACAATGGGTGTCAACAAAGACAATACTCGTACTTAGCACCGGCTGCAATAAACCATGAAGTTTATCCATGTTCTTTTGTTTGCTTGCTGGGCACAACGTTACATACCGCACCAATACATTACATACGGATAAATTAGATTATTAGATCCTGTAGAATGCTTCCAAGAAGTTTCGTTTGTTTTACCACCTGTTCACCTTTTCCGAAAACTCCATTAACGTATATTGGAGGTGTATGGAGGTGTGAACCTTTTTTCGGTACAGAGGCGAATAGACACACATGTTTCACGCTAGTTAAACTTATCGAAAACAAAACACCTTGGCCTTTGGAATTGTGTCATTCCTGTGAACTTTTTTTCGCAAATTCTGCCTGTTTTAAACTCGGATATTTTTTTATTTTTGTTATTTTTTGGGGCTGTGAAACATCAAGATTTCAGTTTAAATGTGTCCGGGAGGTTTCTCGGAAAACAACTGATTCTGTTGTTGTTTTTTGAAAAACATGTTCTTCAGCTCCTGCTTTTGTTGATACCAAAGGCAAGCACATGGAAGCAATGAGCGCCATCAGTATTCCTGCTAGTGATACCAGTTGCATTTTTGGGAATTGTTCATCGCTACATCCAAAGATTGTGTGAAATTACTGGGCTTTATATATCCCAGGTGGTTGGGAATGGGATTTCTGAATCATCAACAGTATCTCGGTGGTTGTTTCAAATATGTTTTATTTTCACCCCGATCCCTGGGGAAATGATCCAATCTCACTGATATTTTTCAGATGGGTTGAAACCACCCACTAGGTATGTTCCGTTTTTGTTTGGTTCCGTTTCTTTCAGGACATCACGAAGAGCGGGCTGTTAGAACAGCACGACGTCAACGAGTGGATCACCAGGGGCTCCAGGGTACCTCCCGGCTTCCGCGTGGCGCGCGGCCAGCGGAAGCTACGAAAGAGCTCACAACTCAGTGGCTTGGAGTTATGTGGCTGGTAGGGGTAGCTGTTGTTGGGGAGACTGAGTATGTAAATGTATAGATTCTGCATATCTACTAGAATAGTTATCATGATATGATCCAACCCTACTGTAATTCAATTGAATGTCATAGTGTATGTAGATAGATATTATCGTATCTATTTATGTGGAAAAAGGATAGATATATATATATATAAATAACGGAAACAATGGAACTTTAGCTGTTGATCTACCCTACTGAGGTATACACGATATATCTAAGTTGATATACCGTATCCTGCATATGTTTGGTTTGTGTCATTCAAAGATTAAGGTGTTCTTTTGAGAGGTTTGTGTTTTGGAGATTTGAACTGGAAGCATAGTTCCAATGAGTTCTATTATACAGTGTTGATGGTGTATGTATATATGTTTTTATACATACATGTATTCTAAGGTGATGAGTCATTGTTAGTCCTTGGTAGCCTTCCATATTGTTTATTTTTTCAGCCACTTTTTGTAGCGGAAACGCCGTCAGGCCCCATTTCCATGAGGTTTCATTTGCCAGTCATGGGAAACATGCAGGTTTCGTCCCCAACTTGCAGGATCATCCCAGGACGGACGTAAGTGGTTATCAGCAATGGTTAATAAGTCCCAAGCGGGGTTGTGGACCCCTTCCAAAGTCCAGCCCTCGACAACATTTGATTACACCTATGCCATATTTGCAACCTGAAGCCAAACATCTTAGCCCTTCCACGTGCAGCCGTCGCACCTGCTGTAGGCCTCACAACATGATGTTCTAGATCACACTGACAAATTAATCCTTTAAAGAAACGTCAAGTCTCCAAAAGTGCATAGACAAAAAACACAGGCATAAAAGTAACGAAGTTGGCTTGGTTCACCTTGAATACCTGGGTGTATCAAAGGCTTGGCGAAAGCATTGATGTACGGTAGCATGCAGAAAAAAACATTTAGATGGGTTGTAAATGGGGGTTACTAACCACTTACTAACTTGGGATGATCCTCCTAGAATGCCCAACCTCCAGGTAAAATTTGATCGTTTTTAAAGGGTTTGTTAACCATCATTGTTTCTTAACATTCCGTTTTATGGGTCATATTTGATTTCGAATGCAATCCGTCTTTAAATCACTTTTAGGGATTTGTGTGTATCCAAGCCCTTGAACCAGAATATGTTTTAGTTAAAGAGCATGAAACAATTGATATTAGAATCCCACATAACCCAGGTATCTCATGACATGGAAGATTCCATCTTTGTTAAAAAAGTGCTGTGAGGTGTGTGCTCCTCCGGTCTTTCTGGTAGCTTCGAGGTGGGATTTAGAAAGATCCACCCACCGGTATTGTACCCTGTGTTGTGGGGGATACAACTTGCCCCCGAACAGATGGTGCCTGAAGTTTGGGTTGGTGTCCTAAAAATGACCCCTGTTTTGTTCGCTTAAGTGCCACAGATGGTTTCTCCGAAAAAATTGGTGGCAGGATGTAAATAGAGAGCCTGTCTTGCATGTGTCATACAGTCTGATTCTTTACAGGACAATCATTTAGTATTTTTCCATGTGGGTTTACCATGGTTTACTGATATTCACTGAATTCGCAAGGGGATTACTATATATTGTGAAGGTTTTTGTGTTTTCTGTATGTATTCCTTTGTTGATCTATTTAGATTTACAGACAGATACACAAAGATATTGTTATAGAAAGGTTCCTGTACCTTCTCCCGAACATCATGTTCAAGTCTCTTTTCCTGAAGTTTCTCCAGACGACTGCAATCGTTGAACTTCAGCCAAGTAAGAATTTAAGGCCTCAATCTTCAAAGCGCATATAGATCACAATCAAACCTAAACCTGAAAACATGAGACCAAACCATATATACAGGTAAGTTTAATTCGATAACGCGGTTAGTTATTCCCCAGTTTTTGTTTGGTTTTTGATTGGCCAGGGCACTCCGACTGATGGCACGCTGAGCCCCCCACGACGGCATGTCAGTTGAGACATACGGCGTTTTATGCGTTTTTGAGGGCGTGTTGAGGAAGTTTCCAAAGCTACCTGCAAAGGTTTGGCAATCATAGGTAACAAAAGGTTGTTGGTAGATATGGTCGGGTTTAGCATTTCAATCATCAATTTTGGGGATTAATGATAGTTTTGAGCCATTCGCCATGTGTTAGCCATGTGATAAGGCAAAACAAAAGATACCACATAATGATAGAAATATTCTTCCATGCAATCACCAAGCAATGAAGATGTGCAAGCAAAAGATGTAACTTTGGATGCCGGAGCCTGAGTTCTTTTGATTCGATGTGATCAATGTTTTTTAAGATTGTTTCCCCCGATGGCTGATTTTTGTTGCACCAAATTGACTCGGCCAATGGCAACAACAACACGTAAGAAAAGTCCAAGTCCTTTGTGAATTGATTTCCGAAATGGATTCTGGGTAAGCTTTTCTGATGATCCGTTATGGACCCGTCGACCTCAGAACGTTTTGAATGTAACCGAAACGGACTTCGGAACAAGAAATGAGTTGGTGAAGTACCGATCAAGTTTATCCAGATAGGAATTGATTCTTTGCAAGCATGAAGGTGTTGACAATAGGATGGTTCATAGTACCATATAGTTATTGATCCTGAGAAATCGTCGTTTCCCGGGAGCGAGCAACAGGAGCCACAGTCAGAGTGGAAAGTTTCCAAAGTTTCAGTTTCGTTGGGATCCCCGAACCTAAAAACGCACAACATGATTATGATATGAAAACATATCAAAACATCCTGATGGTGACTGTTACAGGCTGTTAGGTTTTTGGATTTGTGTATGTGTGTATTTTTGGTGTTTGTTTCACGTCATCATTCATATTCTGGTGGAAACTGGAGATGTTGCCCCCCCAAAAACGCCCTGCTGCGAAGCATTGCTTTCTTAGTTTGTTTAACTACACAGTCCCCCAGCGGCTGCGAGTCTCAAAGTTTCGGACATCGCGGACCATCGCTGGGCACAACAAAAAACGTGTGTGGCCTCCGCTGTTTGCGCCGGTGGGTGGGTCTTGGGTGACTTTTTCACTAGTGAAACACCCCCCCCAAAAAGGAAGATGGGTGACGCTTAGGGACATGGATGGACTTCATGAAGATTTTGTTTCATGAGTTTGTTATGTTGAACTGCTGGAAGGACTTGATTGAAGAATGATTTAATGTCTTGTATGGTTTGATGATCTATGTTTATAGGTAAATCTATCCAATTATGACAACGATGTCAACAAGGATGAGGGCTTAAGCTGGTGCTGAATGATTTAGGTCCAAGCAACGTTATTACCACTATCAATTTCCTTCACTGGATTTATATGCCAGGTCATAACATGTCATTACTTCAGTCCATACAACGACTACTCTTTACTTTACAACGGTTTGTCAACCAGGGTATCTCAAAATGCATTGTATGCGGATACGTTTCACGTTTGTCTCAGCTGCTGTGGGGATTAGCATCATATCACTGTCCAATCAGGATCCGGCTGCTACACTTGGACATGTTTAACATTTCTTCTTGAGCAAGAATGTGAATTATGTGAGTTTAGACTTTGCATAGATGCTACCTCAAGTATCCTCAAGTTTAAATCCTGTTTTGTTGATTTCGGGGGGGTATCAAACAAAAACAACAAAAAAGCATCTGTATTTTGCCGGATCCTCGTTGGGCAACACGTTTTCTATTGACGAACTCCCTGAGGAAGTGATCTTCAGTCGTCGTTTTCAAGCCGAGGTGCCATTCCGGGAATGCGGGAATGCCGAAAGAAGACTTACCCAGACACGCAATGTATGGTATATTTACCATTATTTACCTACTAGAAATGGTTGATTTTTATGGTAAATTAGTCGGTAAATGTACCATACCTTGAGAGTCTGGGATATTTACATGGTAAAATTGAGAAAGGAAGGTCAGGTTCATATGACCGAAATTGCTTGGGTATACAATCAAAGCTACTGCCATAGTGGCAAAAAGATGCATCCAAATGGGTCAGAATAAATGGCTTGATGACCCTCACAAAAAGGTATAGGTTACCGGTACTGACCGTAAAGGGCCGACATCCATATTAGGTTCAAAATGGCGCGGTCCTCTCACATCCCTAAGTTTTTTTCGACATGTCAAGGAAAGTTGGGGTGGGGGGATCCCTAATTTGTGGGTTGAGATCCTTCAACAAATTCCCTTGACCTGCTTTGCTCCATACCCAGCATCCCTGTGTGGTATATTTACCGACTAATTTACCATAAAAAGCAACCATTGAGGGAATTCATGCAGGTAAATATACCATACCGCATTGGATCCATAAAACTGGTATATTCACCCACATGAATACTTGAATGAATACTTGAATTTTATGGTACATTAGTTGGTAAATATACAATCATGCATATACATATCCCTTGAAGTCGTTGCCACCATTTTGAAAATGGTGGTTCCCTTTGGATGATGATCAACCCCTACTTAGAAAAATGGTGGTTCGCAAAAACCAAGCTATAAAAACTTGGTGGTGGTGGTTTCAAATATTGTTTATTTTCACTCCTATTTAGGGGAAGATGAACCTCTTTTAACTAACTACCTTTGGACCCCAACAACCCATGGAAAAAATGAAGGTTTTACATCCCCCCCAAAAATATGGGTTATAAAGTTATAACCCCCCAAAAATGAAGGAAATGTGGGTTCCCATTGGTAGAAAAGACTTCCCCCGGGTATGGGACCCGCCAGGCTTGGGTTGGCAGCCTGGTGTCCGGAATCTCAAGCCACACTGGTGCTCGGCGATGGGTTGGTTCAGGGTGTCACATAGGTAGGCAAGCAAAACTGGGAGTGTACATGGTAGCTAACGAATCGTGATAAGATATATGTAACTCCAAATGAACTCCAAATAAGATACAACTTATGGTGTATATAATTTATATATATATATGTTGATATTTATATACCTGGCAATTCTTTGTGACCTATTCGGGAGGGTGACCCAGTGACCCTTTGAAAGGTTAAGCGGCCTCCAACTAGGGCATAAGATTAAAAAGAGTCGCTTTGAATATCCTGGTATACATGAACCATTACTTATAATATTCACCGCAACATTTGGATTGGCTGTCTTTGGAACCACAAGATTTGATTTCTCAAATTTCATCTTTTGCCCTGCTGGGATGCTTAGATGTTCTTGCATCAGCCCAGAGGTTAGGAGGTAATCCATTTACGAACCATTTCCATCCATCAAATCGTTTGGCCTCCAGTATTTCCCAAGCAACAATTCATGCGTGTTGAGAGGTTTAGATGTCCGAGCCCAAGCGAAAATCATCACAAATTCTTCTTCCCAGCGAACTTTTGCAGATAAGGTAACATACTGTTGATGGTTCAGAAATCCTGCACCAGCTGATAGATAGTTTATCCCCATTATATATTTACAGGGTTTTAGACATCCCAGGTGGTTGTTTGGGATTTCTTCCATCAACAGTATGTCAACATTGAAAATTCAGAATTTTGGAGATGTTGCATCATCTGCTGTTTCTTCATGCGATCGAGGTTCCCAAAAGTCTTCGTTGGGGCATGCTTTCTGGCAACTCGACACGACTATTCGTCGACTCTAGTCGAGACTTGACGTCGGGTTTTCTCACGGTGCACAAACAAATCAAAATGAGACAACTACTCCTCCGAAAATTCACATGTCCCCTGAAAAAATGATGGTTGGAAGATTTCCTTTTGAAATGGTCCCTTTGAAAAGGGGACATGTTCATTTCGGGAAGTAATTTTTGAAGGATTTGATTGAAGTCACTACTGGTATGACTGGAGGAATTCGGGGGATAGAAATGATTAATGTGTTTTTATTTTTACATGTTGACGATGTGATGTGTTGATCCGAGTGGAGAAACCATCAGAACTGAGCCAAACATTGCAATTGTTGATACGTCATGTCAACTATGGTAAAAACATCAACGCAAACCCTACATACATAGGACATCATACGACATTACCCACAACTACTGTACACACACGACGGATATACTCATATTATGATAATTAAATGCGTGCACGCAGTGCACACTCCACTTTCTTGCCCCCCTCCTTTATAAAAGTATATAAATCAATACAATGATTATCAATAATTGTGATGTAAAAGGTATTTTACATACCGACATATTGAATACAATAATTATTAATCAATTATGATGTAGACATGTATTTTATATACCGACACATATTTTTGTTTCTCCCCGATCTTTCAAGAACTCCTATATGTCATGTATGGCAAACAAAAAAAGCACCATTTTTTTTCAGAATTGTTGACTTCCTGAGGTATTGCTGGCACGACCTTTCTCTTTGTCTATGCCTCCGTAACACCTGGAGTTCTCTTTTCAGGTGGGAGAAATTTCTGCAACGTTGGACGGCCAACGTTGGATGAGGGAAAGAAAACGGTATAAATATAATTATATAATTATATATATATATATATTTGGATGGATTTTGCTACTAGTAGAAATATTTTTTGAGATCTTGGGGGGTGTCTATAGAGAGCGGAAAATGATCATAGTATGACAGCTGCAAAAATTGGTGGAATTCAAGACCTAAGACTGGTATATCTAGATACCTACATTGACCATAAAATTCAGCCATTCGTGTGGGTTACTATACAATCGTCCCATGGATGGTATGGGTCTTGAAACAGAAGATTGTCAAGGGCAAACAGGTTTTTTAAGCAACTGCCAGGCAGTTTCCTTGCGTCTGATCAAAGTTCGACGACCAAACACATGGCTAGTTTGCAGGGAGACCAAGAAGAAAGGGGTTGTGGATTGCCGGGGTGTGTGGGAATTTCATGGAATTTCGGATGCTAGTTGTTTGTTACATGGCTACACCCTTATTTGATGTATCTTTGGGAGGCTATGAGCATGGAGCAAGGGAGATTGAAAGTTGACATACACACAGTGGATGTGAGTCAGTAGTCAAAAACAAGTTGATTCATTGATTTGATCTTATTACAGAATCTATGATGTTTAGTAGTTTAGATGTTTGAAGATGATGTATTGAGATTGCATTGGATGATTTGATGATAAAATGCGAGGTTTGCTGGAGTTTTGGATAGATCATAGATGATTCATGGATGTGCACGAGTCGAGGGTGCGTAGTGGGTTTGGGTCAATGATTGATACTGGTAACTGGTAGCTTAATGCTTGTAAATGCAGTTTTTGTTGTTTCCGTACATTTACCTTGTCGGGAAGAGAAACCCAACTGATTCTTTTTTTTTTCGGAAAAGCTACTTGTAGTAAAAGAAAGTGCTATTTGAGTTAGATGCACCGTGCTATTCAGCGAGGAGAATGAAAATCAACGGCTCAAAAACACCCGGAAAATGAAATAGACATGTCCTCTAAAAAGGGACAACCCTTGGACCCCAACAACCCATGGAAAAATGCAGGTTTTACACCCCCAAAATATGAGTTATAAAGTTATAACCCCCCAAAAATGAAGGAAATGTGGGTTCCCATGGAATGTTTTCTTGGAAATTCATCTTCCAAGAATCATGTATTCAGGGGGATGTTAGTCAACCCTAAATTTATGTGTGAAACCGTTCGTTCAAGCGGTGGCGCTTGCCATTCGGAATTTCGTGGGGTCATGATTTTTTTCACCAAGACTATAATATGGTAGTGGCGATCGGAATCGATGCCTTGAACAGGTGGTATATGTAATTTGTTTGTATTCTGGAAAGTCGCATGTCTTTCAACTTTCAAGATACATCAAAAATCCAAGGTCCGACAGAAACTGCATTTTCACCACCCAGACCGCTATTTGCTGCTGGTTTACGTTACCTCCCCAAAAAGACCTCAGTATTCAGAACTCTAATGAAGATAGAATTGCCCAGAAACACGTATATATATATATATATGTTATATACCATATGTATACATGAATATAATAAATGAATAAAGATATGGTCATGAACTGTCGGACAGTGGGACAATATTTTTGTAAACATCGGACATGAGATCATTTTCAAGCTCAGTCATTCAAACCCCACAAAGGTCGATGGAAAACAGCCTCGTTGGGGCAAACTCAGTTGGGAAACAACCATGTTTTCTTAGATGGTTCCGGGGTGGATTCGAGGGAAGTTCAAGAAGAACTTCCCTTTGCAAAAAAAATATATATCTATATCCCATGGGATCCATTTAAGGTATATTTACCCAGATTTAGTTGATTTTTTATGGTAAATGTAGGTATATAGATATACCATACATGGAGCATTTGGGGTATGGTAATTTGTATGTCAATGTTCATGGGGAATTTGACAGAAAGAGTTCAGGTGGTTGAAGCCACTTCAAGTCATGGGATTATGATATACCCCCCGGAAAACCAACATGACAACGGAAAATCACCATTTTGAATAGCAGATACATCTTCAACTGGTTGGGTTTCCATTGTCATGTCAGTTTTCAGGGGTGCATTGTTTAGAACTATACTATATTTTGTTCATGATTTTATGGTACTACAAATGATGCACGGTTTTGTCCATCAACACTATCAGGATCTGTCCATGTGAAACTTTTCAAAAACAAAATCGGATTCCGATGGTTTGTTGACATTGACATTAACCTTGACAATGAAACCAGGGCAGGTTTCCAAACGTTAGGTCATTTTCCCTGGTTTTCATGACCATCAAAGGGTCGCAACTGCTTGGGGGTTGAACAAAAAAGCCATGATACAATCCCTAGGAATCAACCGTCATAGTCTCAGCTGATGATTGGGGCGTCCCATCACCTCAGTATGCAGAACCATTTTTCAGTTCCGGCGAGTGGATTCCTAGGGAATCTCAGCAAACAGATGGGTGTTTCCAAAAATAGGGGTGGGCCCCCAAAATGGATGGTGAAAATAATGGAAAACCCTAGTAAAATGAATGATTTGGGGGGAAAACCCACTATTTTCGGAAACATCCAGATTGTTTTATTCACTTCGGGTTGAAAAAAGGACACTGCTTGACAAGTCACTGCACGACCTGGTTGTGAATGATTGAAGCTCCCTGACTCCATTCACTTCGACCTCTTCAACCCCGTTCGCGAAGGGATGTCAAGCTATTACTAGTAGCAGCTTGCAGCAAAGGATGTTTTGAAAACTGGTAGAAAATGAAGCATGACAAATGCACAACGTTTGTTTGGTTCATGTAACATGTATAGGGAATTGTGCCAACTTAAACATGTTCTATACAAACATTCATTGTATGCAAGTATGAAATCTCCCATAGAATTTTGGAGGACATCCGCCAGGGTTTCATGTTTTTTGTTCAGGGATTTCTCCCCTTGATTGGTTGTGCTAAAACCTCAGGTGCAAACCCTAGACGTTGGGTGTGGCACCTCAGGCCATTGGCGGAAAGCTGCCCAGCAAAAAGAGAATAGCCATCATTTCAAAAAACGATCTGCCCATTCCCACAGGATCTATGGGACTGGTATATATATATATATATACCTACCTACTAATTTACCATAAAAATTCAAGCATTCATGTTATAGGTATCTAAATTAGACCGTCAGTCCCATCATTTTTTCAGTGGCAAGCCTGGCAAGCTATTGAACTTCGGCGGGGGTGGAGTGAGGTCTTACTTCGTGTTCGCTGCGATGTTGATTTTCAGCGTCGTCTGGCCTTACATCAAACTGTTGATGATGGTGTTTGGAAGCTCAGTGGCGGCCCGCGGCGTGCGAGGTGTGTGTTATGTTTGGTGCTTGGAAAGCACAATTCAGTGCGGGGCTGCTGGGGGAGCAATAGACAGAGCTCGAAGTGCCCAAAGTTTTAACCACATCTCAATTGGAGATGAGGCAGCTTAACATGATCAACTCCCCCCAAAAGAAACAAGCACAAGATTGCCAATTCAAGACTGCCAATGTGTAAGGCCTGCTCTTGAGTGGCCTTAGGGTTACCAACAAACATAGATTCTCCCCATGGATTTTTCGTGAAAAAAAACATCTCCACTACTTGGATGTCCCATTGGAAGTGGATGGATCAATGTTTAGGATCAGTGGGTGATCTCACCCCAATATACTCCGTTTATAGGTGATAACCAACCCAGTTACAAGCAATTGATCCATCCACTTCCTGGGCTGCGACATCCCGGCCGGTTCGAGTCGAGGTACGTTTGGGCCGCCCCGGTGGATCCCAAGAGACGTGGCCCGGTGCTGCTGTTTTTAGCGTCTCGGCTGAAATTTTTTCCCCTCCAAGACTTGGGGGTGGGATGGAGGAGATGGATTCCGGAAGTTGGCGTTTGAAAGCTTACAAAAAAACGAGAGATGTGCTTGGCCATGGGGATAGCCAAGATGTATTTTGTTGATAAACATGTTTTTTTGCCAAAGTTCATATTTTCAAGGGTTCAGATGTGGGGAGATTGTGTTGGGATGAGTTTTTGGGTAATTACAAGTCGAGCTTCTTCAAAATGATATGTTGGAGTTCACCAAGAACTGTTGGAGATCGCAAATTAGACCTTCAAAAAGGTTAATTTTTAGAAAAAGGACAAGTGAGCAGCTGTGTTTGTTAACTGGTTGATTGTCAATTGTCGACCAAGGTGCAACATGTCTTATGAATTCATGTGGTGCAGGGTGAAGTTGTCGATGGCTTCAAAGCATTTCTGAAGACTTGGTTTGTGACAGTCCCTTACTCAATCACATTTTTGGGAAATGCACCTTCCGGAGTTTCCGGCGACGTTTGGGGTCTATACTGAGTGCGTATTCATCCACCGTGTTTTTTTTCTTGGGGAAGGTGCTCCATATAGCAAATCCACGTAAATCCAAGAGTAGACCAAACCCATAGGATCCATGTGTGGTTTGATATTTACCTCCATTCACCATAAAAATAAACTAAGTGTGGGTAAACATACCATACATGGATGGTATTGGAAGAGAAGACCAAAACAAGGACATGTTCATAATTTCATGGAGCCTTTCTAAAATCGTCGTACCGAACGTGCACAATTCGAGGATGACTTGTCAGGAGATCATGTTCATGTTCTATCATTTGCCTGGCTAGGGGTAACATGGAGTGTTTCTTCCGGCAGATTTAGCGCATGTGCAGAAGTAATTGAAAAAGAAATGTAAGGATGATCATACCCATAGGATCCATGTATTGTTTATATACCTACATTTACCATAAAAATCAACCAAATGTAGGTACTAGGATCCTATGGGATAGACTTTTTTTGCGATACTTTTGCTGGCAATATTTGAACCTGACCTCACCAAAAAAAGCAATAGTTGAAATCCTGCAAAACCTTCGAAAATTACAGTACTTTAGGATAGGTAAGCTTAGTCGACAAAGAATCCCACGTAGATAGCATGACCATTTGTTGAAACAAAACACTGATGCTTCTTGGAAACGCCAAGCTTACATTTGTGCTGTCGTGTGTTTCGCATCGTTTCAGGATCGGATTGGAAAGTGGTCTTTGATGGACAACATTATTCTCTTTTTGTTCGTTTGGGACCCTAGTGATGCTGCGTTTCTTCAATTAAAGGACACACACACACATGAGAACTACAACCATGTATTGGAGTTCATTAAGGAATTACTCCCATGCACATAGAGACCATTTTGACTTTGTTGAATGATATGTCTACGGTATTGTCTCGTCAACCAAGTTTAATTTGCCAATATAGAAATACTGTTGGAGATATTTTGGTGCGTAAGTGATTCCCAGTGTTGTTGATTTGATGCCACTTTTTTGGAGTGACACAGATGATATGCAGACATCGGGGGGCTTGTGTTGTGTTGATTTGATGTGTGGCGTTGTTTCCGTGTTTCCATGTTAAGATCATTGGCCCTTCAGTCCTAAAACAGTTGTAGACTCGACATTTGATGTGTCAAGAACCAACATTCAATAATGATTTTGCTCATTGCCTCACATGTTAGTCTTCTTTGCAATCATGTGGTTTGATATTAAAGATATAATGTGTTTTTTTTGGTATTTCACAAACATCATGCCAGTCAAATAAGAATCATGTTTAGATTCATTTGTAGTAAACTTCCAATCAAGTCCCTACACAAAATCTTCACAAAACCCACGATTGTGTGGGTTAGATGCATCTCCCATAGCATCCATGTATGGTATATTTACGTACATTTACCATAAGCATCAACTAAATGTGGGTAAATATACCAGTCCCATGGATGGTACGGGTGGTATGCAACCTTCAATTGCTGAGATTAGCTTCTTTTGGATTTCCTGGATCGGCGAGGACAAGATTGGGCTGTGATTTTGGGCCACGGCTCCTTTTGGGGAAGGCCGGCCTCCCCTCCCAAATGTTGGTGGTTCACCAACCAACCAAAAAGATTCCCTGGGAATCTTCATTTCAGGGTTTCATTCCCCGAAATCATGCCAGGACGTCCAACGACTTTCCCCTGAAACCCCTTGATGGATTCCAAACATTTCAAAAATGGCAATCCTCGTGATGGTGAACTCATGCATTGAAATAGGTGAACCGGCCGTTCAACTTGGGGAGTTTTTGGGGTTTTGGAGATGCCGGAGATGCTAAAACAAATGTATATCCTGATGGGATGCCTAGCATTTTTGGGTCCCATATATTTTTTTTGAAATATCATTCGAAGAATCAGCTGGGATCTGAAGTCACTGGTGAGTTGAAGATCTCAGAACTCTGATTAAAAATAGAGTCAAAACATGTCAAACCCCTTCTTTTTTGGAGGGTCCAATGATGTCTTAGGGTTGGAAATGATCTCAACGCCAAATCAATGTCATGATGGTTTCCGGATGCCTCAGATGCTGCAGGACGTGGTGGGAGGGGGAGCTGCATCCTTTGGCTTGAAATGCAGTTGCTTGGTGAAAAAAGGATATCCTGGTTATTGATTGGGTGATCAATGTATAGGGGATAAACATAGTTTACTGTATCCGTTTTAGGGGATAAACATAGTTTACTGTACCCGTTTACCCCTTTTTGATACAGAAATTATGGGGTATAGAAGAAGACTTAAGAATTTGTCAGAATTGCTTCCTACTACCCTCCCTAGCCATAGTAGTCCCTCTATGAATTATGAATTATGACATTCTGAATATCCATTTGAATCCACAGGAATTTCATGTGCCTCATTGGAGAGGAGAGACTAGGCAGTCTTCCAGGAGAGGTTTGAGATTTTGTCATTCATTCTGGGCAAATTATAGCGACCGTTCACCGCCGGGAACGGTCACCCCGAATGGTGGTGATTGTAAGGGAATCCCCCCAAAATGACCTTAATTGAGGTTTAGGAATTCTAGTAATTTGCCCTGATTCATTTCTACGGAATGATGATTGGGTGATAGTGACGAACTACCAAAAACTAGTTTTGGATCTGTTGGGAGAGGAAGTTCCCTCTTGGAAGAAAGATGCAATATTGCTGAAATATTGGAAATCGCTAGTATTTTCTTCAAATGTACTTGAGGTACAATTTGGGGGCTAAAGTAGCTTCTCAGGAGGTACCGTAATTTATAGGCTATATTCTAGTTCATACTGAATTGACTTATGGCTGATAGATTTTATCGACATTTATATGTATATATATATATATATTGTGTATAATGTGTCAGATTCATATCCAAAGTATGTTCACTGCATAGATACAACACTAAATATGGAGTTTCACCTTCTTGGAGGCGAAACGGGGGGCCAGTCATTTCCGGACCCACCATGCAGAAATTGACGTCCACATGACGTCCTCTTCAGGCCCTGGCATCGAGTTGAATACCTTCTTGGCAGCCACCATTTTGTTTGGAGTGCCCAATTAAACCACTGGTTTTTTCCAGTGGTAGGGAGCTGCTACTGTTGATGGTTCGAAGAAATCTGAGGTTGGAAGTTGTTTATCTACCAGTTTTGCTTGAGGGTTTCATACATTCCAGGTGGTGATCGCCGGATTTCTGAACCATCAACAGTATGGAAGGAGTGAATCGGGATGAACGAATTGTCCACTGGATATCCAACAAAAAAAACATGTTGGGGTTGACGTCACTTCGTTTTGAAAGATCTTTGCCAATGCGGATGATTTATGATAAACAAACTTGCCTGTGTTTATTTCCATGGCATTGAAACAAGTGTGGAGCGAGGTTTAGGGATCTATCGTCAGAAAGTGGAACGTCAAAGCGCAAGACATGATGTGATTGGTATACGGGCCTTTGTTAGACCCAAAACAGCAGGGGGACTCACCAAGGAATACTGTATTTCAAACTCCCAGAGATTCACTATCCATGACGTTAGCTTCATGGCGTGGCAACAAGAAAATAAGGTGCAAAGATCTTGAAGTCATAATGATTCTGTGACTTCGCCCCAATAAGGACCACCACTGGTTGATGATTTTGTTTAGATATGTTTCCCAGAATCATTGAACAAGTTAATGTTCTGGAACGAAATGGAAACAACTTGAAACAACTTGAAACAACTTGGAATGTAGGTGCTGGCAGAAATCATCCAGGAAATGTCACTGTCACGGTGTAAATGTGATGAATTGTTGGATTTGGCTTAATCCAGATCAAGGAAGCGGAAATCAACAATTTGTGAAACAGTCTCATCTTCCAAAGCCTATTGTCTAGTGAACCATGACTGTAAAACTTGAATAGGAGATGTGCATCCTAAGTGGTCAAACTGGCGGAAGATGCCTGACTCCTATACCCGTCGTCAAGCAATTCGTCGGACCACAGTCGTAATCCCATCATCGTCAGTCTCATCGTCATCATCATCGTCACCATCATCGTCACCATCATCGTCATCATCATCATCATCATCATCATCATCATCATCATCATCATCATCATCATCATCATCATCATCATAAGCATCCTCATAATCATCCTCATCATCATCGCATCATCATCATCATCATCATCATCATCATCATCATCATCATCATCATCATCATCATCATCATCATCAT